>WAAG01024309.1:0-11532 GCA_013390105.1 Tichodroma muraria
TGGCACACGCTGATTTTTAGGTGAAAGAGGATTGCTCTGAATAAAACAGAAGGGAAAACCTTACAGCAACTTGGGAAACAATCACCTGTCATCTTAGAGCGGGGCATATAATAGAAAATCTGCTTCGAGTCCTCTGTCACTTCCTCTGAATTTAAATTCAAATATGAAATATAACAATGTTATTCTTTTTTGCTGCATAAAGACTTTTTACTCATAGCAAAAATAAGAAAAGATGGCTATTACATGTAGCACTTTGGCAATTTTAATCTACTCTTTCCATTTTCCCTTCCACATCTAGAGGGCTATTGTATGTCCAGTGGTTTCAATGTATATACTACTGAGCATATAAAGAAAGAAACATATATCGTGCCAAAATCATTTAGTTTTTTATTGGAACTTTTTCCTTCCAATTTTCTACTTATAATGAGTGCATAAAAGACCCCTTTTCACCCTATTGTTTTTAGTCTAAAAGCCACTTTATTCTTAATAAAAGGAATAATAAGTGCCAGTTGTAAAATACTCTGTCAATCACTCCAGCACTTACAATTGTGTAACACCTTTCTTTAGGACCTCTTAGAGTGCTTTAGAAAAGATAAAAACAAATAAAATAAAATTACAATTACATTTAAATGCAGAATTAGACTATCAGTTTTAGATCACTTGAATTTTGTTACTAAAGGCTGAAAAGAGATGATGTGCCTCTGAACACCCTGCAAGTAGCTGAAAGCTGCAGTAGCCTTATCCATGCTGATCTTTGAATGAACTATTTCACAAGACCCTCATTAAAAGCAGCCTGAATTCTAACAGAAAACATCTTCTTTTGCCCTGATTCCCCATAGTTGATACTCTTCATCTTACATTATTTCCATTTTCCTGTTTTTCTGCTGCATATTGTTTCCTCTGTGTGCACTGGTCATGGTGGGAGAATTATTTCTTGAGATAAAAAGGTAAAATTTGGATTCCTCAATACATCCTGTATTCAGGTTAATTGGAAAGAGTGAGGAGTGAAAACTAGATGTGATGAAAGCTCAGTATGCTGGGACCAATGCTTATCTCGTGTATACGGATATTTAATTTAGGTTTTGAGATGAATGTAATTTATAAACTCAGGAAAACAAAAATGTGAGTCAGAATAGACAATATTCAGTGATGGAAAATGATGTCTCTCCTTACAGTCACTAGTTAAATGTGTTCGAGACCTTTAAATTAGATATCTATAGGATGTGTTCCTATCTCTTTTCAAAAGAAACAGTGCAGCTGTGGGTCCTTGGAAAGGCATGTCAGTAGTTCATCATTCAGTTACCCTTTTTTGCAGTTATTTTTGGTAGCAGAGGTCTCATTACAAGATCATAATCCATGGGTTTATGAAACTACTTGTTAAAGGTAATGGGAATGTGACAAAGGTACTGTGCTTTTTTGTTTTATTTTGTTTTTACTACCAGAGAAATCAGCTCCTTGAGATATGCTGCTTTCTTCTCTAAGGGCCCCTTCAGATTAAAAAGAAATTATGATCATCTTAATTTAATTATAAGAAACCTGGTGAAACAGATTATATCCATTTTCTTTCTCATGCCTTAAAGTTCAGCAAGTCTGAGGGGAATTTTTCAGTGCTTTTTCAATGAAATACATAAAACACTGATGAAGGCTGTTAAAACTCATGCACTACTGGAACGTAAGGAAGCCACTAGTCAACTCCCATAAGCAAGGCCATGCAATGTCTATAGTATGGTTGATCATCTGCATCAATTATAAATAAATAGGGAGATGCTGATAAGAACTGACAGAATTTGAAGGAGTAAATGAAAACTGATCCCAACCCATAACCAAAAAAATTTAAACAAAGAGTAGAGTGTAGCTGACTTGGACCTCATGCCATCTGAGATGTCTTACGGCTTCCTGTCTGACCGCTACTCTTTGAAAAGGCACAGGTATTCCATAGGTTCTGTTGAGAATTTTCTAGCCCCAGAGAAAGATCTCAAGGCACATCAAAAAACAGCTGATCCATATACTTAGGCAATGTAGGCAATGGAATGGTAAAAAAACCTCATGGGAGTTTCCACTTGTAGATATCTAATTTAAAAGTTCTGTTTAGGTATTTTCATGCCACCTTGGGCATTAAGTTCAGCTGCATAAACAAAGATGACTAGCACCATTTGAGGATCCTTTGGCTCTCTGCAACATCTAGAGAAGGCAGATGTGTGATGTGGTGGATATATGTCCTTCTGGAGCTAGCCGGCAGAGATCAGGTGTGTTATTTTTGTCAATTTCAGATGACACTTAGAGGCTTATATTTCAGCAATTGAAAAAGATTCTTATATCTCTGAAGAATATGACAGCCATCTAGGAAACTAAGTTCCATGCTCTAAGGCACTGGATGCTGATTTATGTGCCCTAATCTAAAAAAAAATAAATAAATAAAAAAAAAATTTTCCAGTAGCAAAGACATACTATCAGTGTGTGGGAGGGACAGTTACACACAGTTTTTCGAGCCCCAAGATGTGACCCCGTTATGTGGCTGATTTGGCTTCCTCCAACAGCTTCTCCTCTTCTTAGCTGCACAATCTCTTTCCCACATGATAACCTCTTCTATGCCAGTAAAACCAGTTGTGAGCCTCTGAAGTAAATCATTAGGGAAACTGATTCATTTCTGGTGGATCATTTTTAACTGGGTCCAGGTACCTGACTATGGTCACCATGCAGCTGTATAAACAGTCAGCCAGCACAGGGAAGAGAAGGAGGGAGAGAATGACGTGTGGATTGCAGGAACCAAGCCTAAGTAGGCTGAAGCAGACTTGCCAATGCATGTGTGACCACAGCCTCCATGGCTCTCTGTTCATACCCTTGCTCTGAATGTGTTCCTTTTGAAACTTTGCTTTTGCCTGCTTACCTGCTGAGACAGATCAGTCACTTGGCACCTGTGTTTGCTTCCTGTATTTCCACTTTTTTTTTTTCCTCATGGCCAGTGAATGAGTTTTACTGTCACTCTGGCAGCAATAAAAGTTTGTCATTGGTATTCCCCCAAAGAAGACCCAGCTGATACTCTCAGTTTGGCATAGGTTGGGGGTTTATTGTTGTTGGTTTTTATCATCTTTTCTTTCTTTCAGACAGTTGGTGCTTAAGATAGCTATTGCATGGGGAATGAACACAGTCCCCATTGTAAGATTCCAGCATAGGGATGAAATCAACGTTTTCCATGCAAATGGGCTGGCTATGCTGTCAGTCCATTTTCAATATTTCCTTTGGCTTTAAAAGAGCCAAATCGTCCATACAGTCATAGTCAGCCTGTATGAGGATGCAAATTAATTTATGACTTACTGCAGTGAAGCTCTTGAAAACATATGCAGGACTTTCAGAGCAGTAGTCAATGAGATTTAAACACATGCTTAAAAGAAAGCCCCCACTTAATTCCTTTGTAAACAGGTCATTAGTGAAAAACACTAATAACTGACGCATATTCAGCAGTAGTGCATCAAAATTTTAATAGTTTCAGATCCACTCTTTGCTGGATTAAAAGCTGGGTGGCCTGCTGGGCCCAGAGGGTAGTGGTGAATGGTGTTGCATCCAGTAGGCAGCCAGTCACTGGTGGTGTCCCCCCGGGATCATTTTTGAGCCCAGTCCTGTTTAATATCTTTAGTGATGAAGGGATTGAGTTTACCATCAACAAATTTGCAGACGACATTGAGCTGGGTGCAAGCGTTGATCTGTTTGAGGGTCAGAGGGCTCTGCACAGGGGCCTGGACAGGCTGGAAAGATGGACTGAATCCAGTGATATGGGGTTTAACAAGACCAAGTGCCAGGTCCTACAGTTTGGTCACAATAACCCTGTCCTGCACTGCAGGCTGGGGACAGAGTGGCTGGACAGTGGCCAGGCAGAAAAGGCCCTGGGGGTGCTGATCATGAACATGAGCCAGTGTGCCCAGGTGGCCAAGAAGGCCAACGGCATCCCTGGCTGGATCAGAAATAGTGTGGCCAGCAGGAACAGGGAAGTGACTCCTTTCCTGCACTCAGCACTGGTGAGGCCACACCTTGTGTGCTGTGTCCAGCTCTGGGCCCCCAATTTAGGAAGGGTGTTGAGATGCTGGAGCACGTTCAGAGAAGGGCAACAAGGCTGCTGAAGGGTCTGGAACATGAGTCCTGTGAGGGGCAGCTGAGGGATCTGGGGTTGTTTAGCCTGGAGAAGAGGAGGCTCAGGGGAGACCTTATTGTTCTCTACAAGCGCTGGAAAGGAGGCTGTAGCCAGATGGGGGTTGGTCTCTTCTCCCAGGGAACCAGCAACAGGACAAGAGGGCACAGTCTTAAGCTGTGCCAGGAGAAGTTTAGGCTAGACATCAGGAAAAAAATTCTCCATAGAGTGATTGGACATTGAGGACATTGAAATGGCTGCCCAGGAAGGTGATGGAATTACTGCCCCTAGAGGTGTTTTAAAAAAGACTGGATGTGGCACTCAGTGCCATGGTTTAAATGATAAGGTGGTGTTACATCAGAGTTTGGACTTGATATCAAAATTCTTTTCCAATCTAGCAAATTCTCTGATTCTGTGATTCTTTTCATAGAAAACGTGATATCAAAACTTGACTCAAAATGTAGTAAACTGTCTAGATTTTGAGGAAAAAATTCCCAAACATTTTTTTATTTTTAAAATGAAGGAATAAAAAGCTCAACAAACTATTTAACCAGACAAAACTTAAAAAAACCACTCTTTAAGAAAAGTTCATTAAAATTACAACATTCCTCTAAATTAATATTTAGTATTCCAAAAATACTTTAGAGTTGTCTATGTACACATCTTAAAAGTATTCAGTGTACAAGGTAATAGTCTGCTAATGTTTAAATAGCAAATGTTTCTATGCACAGCAATCTTCAAGTCTGACTCTGTATGAAACAAAAAAGTTAAAAGCTTATGAGAAAAGTCAGCCAGTGGAGAAGATAAGTACTAACTTGAAAAAATAAAAATAAAATACATAAATTATATGAATACAAAGCAACCCAAACTCAAATTCAACCTATAGGATACTTACTATAAAAAACGACCAGCTTTAAAGATGCATATCCACTGTTTTTAACACAGAGAAGTAAAAGATTATTTTCTTTAAAAAAATACTATATTATATTTGTAATTCTATACAACTTCACAGTATTAAGTAAAATTTTTAAAACTTAAAACACACCATTTTTATTAATGGTCCATTTTAAAGCCACCAAATATTTTTATATCAATTACTGAAACAAGGTTTAACGCTGTCAAAAAGCATTACTGCTAAAAACAGTCATCTTCTCAGTGTTTTCATCTGCAAAGCATTACAATTTATAAAATAATTTTAACTTGGAATACGTAAGTCTCTGTACGAAGGCTTCCATATGTTAAAAATTTTATTTGTGTGTTTGATTTTAAATTGCTTTGAAAAAACAGACAGTTGAGGTTTATAGAATGGAATCTTTCTTTTAGGAAATAAATGTCTCAAAAGTACAGGGCACCAGCAGTAAAAACATTCTTACCACAAATCAGAAACACATTGAGAAGCGTTTGTCGAGTACACCTTCTGAAACCAGAATTTGTTTCTATTTGCCGGAAAATTGAAAAATCTGTTGTATCTTGGCATACTTGTTTGGCCCCTTACCAGGTTGCTCATGCAGTAGTGGCATTATTGTGCAATAAGGCTTTCAGGACTTATAAAGCTTTCAAGTTCCTCTTCCATTTAATTTCTAAAATGCAATGTATTTTGCCAATGGTTTGCATAGAACCCAATGACACTGTTGTTTTATGAAGTGAAAGGCAAAACTGTGTATTCCATAATATTTTATTTTTAATAAAATATGAGGTATTTTTAAGCAACAAAGACAATTAATCAGTATCTCAGCTTCTGCGTGGCACTTAGCCAAAAGCCACCAAGCAGACACTTGAAGTTTAGAGATTGTTTTTGCAAGGCTAATTTAAGGTGAACTTAGATGGATTCAAGATTTATAAGCACTACAAAGTCTTGACTGGAGCAAAGTTCAACTAAGTAATCCACAGCTTACTCTGCAGATGAAGTGCTGCAGCAGAAACTTCCCTGTGATTTAGTCTACACTCAATGAAAATTTTCAAAACAGGCAGAAGGAGCAAGTTTCACTGTTTCACTTCAAAGGTCTCCTAATAACTGAGAGGATTAAACTCTTTTAACCAGTTAAGAAGGTTAGATGATTTTGAGTGAGTAGCTTTACGTTCATCAATAATTCTAAGTTGAAAGTTTAAAGATATCATAATCGTATATGTCCTTTAACTCCTTCAGGACTGCAGAGCAACAATGCACCTGTTTTGCAACCACATCTGAACTTCTTAATACATGACAGCTGTTTTCAAGTTGCTCTACTGAAGTGAAGGTATCGGTAAGAAGATTAATTAAATTGCTTTACTGAAACATTTAGTAAAATTAAGAACCTTTACACCATTTCTAAGAGACATCCTTCTTTCCCTGCTAAATAAATATATAATGCTTGCTTAAAATATTCTAATGTGAGCTGTGCAGACTTTGATGTTAGTACCTTTTACCACTAGCATGCTAACGCCATATGTATATTTTATCAAATTAGAAATAAGTTTCAAATGCTCAGTTCCAGTGACAAAGGTACAGCTGAAGTAAAAAAGCTGAGGATTGTCAAACTGAAATGAAAAAGGTACATGCAGGAAATGGCTATAAATTTCTTCTTTTTACCAGGGAAGACGGGAAATTATACATGATAATAGTAAAAGAACTATCCTTTATCATATCAAGTGATTCTTCTTAAGTTCTTTTTGCTCACGTTTACCATTATTAGTGCAGTCAGAGAGCTCAGTTAATAAAGAATTACTTCTGCATTATATGATTGTACCTCAAATCTTTTGCAAAGAAGTCAGGATAACATATGTGCTGTGAATTCTGAAAGAATGGGTGACAATTTATTGTGAGTTTTATACACCCTTTTTTAACATTAGTCCACAGAACTATCCTAAAATAATTTTTCAAAAACTCTCAAAAGACAGAGAGGGAATGAAGAAGTGAAGAAAAGGCCATATAGGATAGCATACACTGGATCCAAAATCCCATTAGTATTACTATTAAAAATAAAAACAACCATCACACATGTAATGCCAAAGAGTCATAATACTTTTTGAATAAAATATCAGAGACAATTGGGAAAAGTAATTACAATTTTGATTGATAGAAGGGCCACCCGTATCTTCTATCTACTCAGCAAAATATAATATGAATGGACTTAATTTCTCTAATTTAAAGTTGAAGGAGTGGGAAATGAGTCAAATATGTTATTATGGATTTTAGAAAAGACTGAAAACAGGAAACATTTTCTCTTGGAATATCTTAGACACAACCACATCCTGCTCCATGAACATCACCAGCTATCTTTGTAACCTTACATATATGAAGTATAGAAAAATACATCTGAAAAAACCATCTCTTAAAAAGTCAGAATATTAAAAAATAACTGATGGAATATCTCATCAGGTCTTCCTTCCTAGCCATCAAAACAGAATGGAAAGATGTTGGTAGTTTTTTTTTCTTTGTACATATAAGCCTTCAAGGTACTGACAATCTTATTGATGTGTGTTAGTGAAAAGCTAATAGATATTTGACTCAGAACTATGATCACACAGTAATTCATATAAAACTTAGAAAGATCATAATGTCAATAGAAATTCCTCTTTGTATTCTTTAAGCACTCAGAGTTACCTTTTAGCTTCTATAAAAATTACATATCGGGAAGTTGAAAACAAGTTTTCGTGTTCCTAATCAAAATAAGTGGTTTTGCACTGTGACATGGCTTCAGAAACATGATCAGAGCTGCATATTTGTAAGAGTTTTGATAGCAATCGCATAAAACGTGTTTCCAAGTATTTAAAATACCTTTTTGCAATGAAACTTAGTGAAGTCGCATTCTGTTTTATTTGTTCCCTTTCTTGCTCTATGAATCTTGTGTTTTTAACTACTCTGTGTCCCTACTTAAGTTTCTATGTTGCCTTTGTGGATTCTGTCCTTAATTTTTCATCACTCTCAAGTTTTCCATAATTTACCAAAGCATTGTTGAAATAAATATGTTAAAGATTGAGAGACACAATAGTTTGCAGCCTAAGTATTATGGGTAGACAGTAGCCCTGGCTGGTTTCCATTGAACTGATAGAATTCAGTGTGATTAGGGAGATTTTTGCCTGGTATGATGCTTTGCAGAAATGTCAGTTTCTCATCTTGAAACATACCTAGTATGCATTGAAACTTAGAGTATGTTCCTTGTGTCTGTCTTTTGGGGAATACATATCACCCTGGAGAAGTTACGAATATTTTAAATATTTTGATAATTAGATATGTCTCGTTCCAGAACTTTTAAAGACTATTTGAGCTTTCATTTTCCTTAATGATGTGCATAAAAATAAACTGAGCTGTTAGATGGGTAAATGGGATCTACAGGAGAAAAAATAAAAAAGAAAATTGGCTGGGTGAACAAATCTGAAAATGGTGATTTAACAAGCATACCTTAATGCATCATAAGTGCCACTGGATGTGTTTGTTTAATTTCATTATTATTTTCCACATGACTACTTATGTGGTTTTCAGTTTAACTGGAACAAGACCAGTACTTCATTGAGAAATCAGCTTCAAAGGCTGACTCTTGGTCAGTGTTGGAATATCTCTTCTGCGTAAGAGACACAAAGTGATCTGGCTCCTCAAGGGTGCACTTCAATCACTCTGAGAGAGGGGAGCTTTAGGCTGGGTGAATGGGAATCCCTGTGAGCAGCACTCATGCATTTTGCCCATCAGAAGAGCAGATAATGTGTTTTTTCATCCGAGATTTCTTAGGCATTCTAAAATGTTACTTTTTTTTATCAGTAGGTGGTTCAGCCTGTGTGGTAGTGCAGCTGTCTCATTAACCAATGCCTGGCCATGCCACACAACTGCTGGGGGGTTTGTATATTAACAGAGTCCTGCTCAGCGATAAGCAAGACAGCCGGTGGGAGCTGGCCGTGCTGGGCACTTCAGGAGACGTGCTCAGCACCTTCCAGTACTGAGCCCTAAATAATGGTCAGGATTTAAAGCAGTGTATTAAATTTCACAGTCTTTTTCATAATCAGGTAGGGGGAAAGGTCTTGATATATCCTACAATGTCTTGATCCTAGCAAAGCTACATCTATATGTATGAAAAAACAAAATATAATTTAAGAAATGTACTTTAAAATTTGATCTAATGACTGCAAAAGAACTGAAAACACTTTATTACAGATTCTTTTGCAAAAGTTGTTCTAGAAAACAAAGAGGGCTAAGAAAAGAATGTGTACAATAATTTATCTATGGTCTGTTAATCTGGAATAAGGAAGTTGGCTATCTTTTTAGTACAAATGAAACAGACAATCTTAATTTTTGGGAAATAAATATTTTAATCCTTTCACAAGGAATTGAGATAGTACTGTGGTATCTACTCAATGATAATGTCAATGCTCGAAGTAATGTTCTTTCCATTAGAAATAGTTTTTTTTCATATTTAGGATTAACAGGTAGAAAAATAATCAATTACAGGCATACAGTATGCACATTTCCCTAGTATTAATATTACATTTGAATTTTTTTCTGATGAAACAGTAGAAGGATTTTTTTTTTTCAGGATATTAAGATTTTTTTCAGACAATTTCTTACAGTTTAGGAAAATCTGCAGTCCTTATGTAGGCAAAACTCTCAGTGAATCCAATAAGTATGCTCTAATGATGTCTTCTTGAGGCTGACATGAAACAGAGACTAGACAGAGCAAAAGGATAAAGTAGGTATTTTTTAAAAGGTTTTAATGGGTGCACCTGGGCAACACAAGAACCCAACCGGACTACACCCAAGATGAACCCCANGCTCTGTGAAGAGAGCTTAGTAGCACTTAACATGAAACCTAAAACTACCCACTGAAACAACACAGAATCTAAAAATATAAAAGCTAAAACTTAAGGCATCACTAAAGAAAGATGTTACCAGAGCTCTGAATATAACTACGTAATTTTATCCACTTAAACTACCTCAGACCTTCTAGGGGATGCATAGTGCTCTGTTATACTGATTTTCTCCAGAGCAAACTGTGCTTGCATATGATACAGTTGTTGACTGGGATCAAATATGGACTGAGGCGTGGAGGAATTTGGCCCAATGTGTGTAATGACAGTACAATCCTGACCAGCCAACCATGTACTCATTTTGAGTTGCTGTCTGAACTACTGGAGTATTTTGAGCTTTTAAGCTCTTTTCCAAATTTAATATCAGATAATAGACCTACTGAAATGGATGGGGAGTGAGAAAAACTATCAACTTACCACTTTTAGAAACCCAATTTCAAGTCCTTTTATAATGTTCACCAACTTTTTTCATGGTGAACCATAAAAAAATAAAGAAAATCTTTAATAAGGGACTTTTCCCACACAAAATAGAACTGTTGAGAATGATACAATATATTTGAAAACCTTAGAAATATTATAAATGTTTTTTCTCCAGCTTTTATCTCTTTCAACTGTCTCAAGCACCGTGGCTGCATTACATCTGGTGAGACTGGAGAGTTTACTGATGCTTGGGAGAGATGAGTATTTCATACCTGTCCATCTCTGCAAATAATCCACAAAAATTTAAACCAGAAAGAAAACCAGCTGCTGCCATTCAGCAAGAAGTCTATTAAGAATCCCTAGGTGGCATGGAAAGCATTTAGACTCATTTCATTCACATGTCAGGTAAAGACTTTCATTTAGAAGTGAGATGAATGCTGAATAATGGACCTTTTGAATAATGTAATTAAGAATTCATTAAAGCAGCCCTTAAAATAAAATCTCAAGAATTCAATGCATGTATATTTCCCCCCTCTAATGTATTAAAGGATCAAATGAATGAATGGAACATAATATAATACTGATGTTTACAAAATTTTCACATTTAAATTAGATGAACTCTCTATAATACAATATACAATTTTTAATGGCTTCTGAGTAGGAACAATTAGGATTCTTGAAAGAGATTGGTGTCCTTGTTAGGAGGAAAATTAACGTATCCAGACTGGTGCTAATCTCTCAAAGTCTGCCTTTTGCAATACACGTTTACTTGAAAAATCTTGTCACCACTGAACTCTATGGAAACTCTCACACCAATAGTTTAGTTTCCTTCAATGTGTGTACAACTATTTTGAGCAAGCAAGAATAAAAATTCTGATATGGGTTTGTGCACTTCCTTTCTGATTTTCAGCAAAACAGATCTCCTCTGTGAAATGTCCTCCAAGATATTCTCTGCGTTCCACCCAATCATTGAGAAGATTTTGTCTTGCACATCAAACAGGAAAATGTAGCATGTGCTCACAAGCTGTTATTCAAAAAGGCACTGAGTTATACAGACAGCATCCACCTAGGGTGGGATGTTACTGAGAAAATAAAGGTTGACTGTATGTTCTGGGAGTGTATTTCCAGTTTTTGACAGTGGGAAATCTGGGATGAGAATTGAAGAGGGCAGGACCATGCTTAATAAAATCAGACTCTCCCCTTCATCACCCTTT
>WAAG01024314.1:345-10551 GCA_013390105.1 Tichodroma muraria
TCTCACCTTGACCCTACATAATTCACAGAGCTGGGTAGAAGTCTGAGATGCTGTGCGTATCTTGGCTGGGATGAAGGCTGAAGTTTTAGAGCACACCTTCATAACAGCAGATAATCTACCTGGAAATAACGCTGTTGGTGGAACTACTTCCTTCTTACCTAGATTCCCTTAGGATTTACAACTGTTCTGTGGTCTGCGTGAACTCAGTTTGGCAACTTTTGATGAGTTTCCAGGGGACAGGTGCCTGTTTGCTACAGCATTGCACATTTACACCATAGGTCTATTCTCTCTTTTTTATGCTAAATTCTTGTATCTCATTGTTATCCATGTAACTAAGTGATATCCAAATGACACCACTAACATCTGTCAGGTGGTGTTTGTTTTCTTTCTCTCCCTACTGGGACAACTGTCCTGTTTATTATTTATTGTTGTCATATATTCATACCAGCAGAGACAAAACCAAAAGAATGTGCTTTGCAGTGGGAATAGAAATGGAGAATCAAGCTTGTCAAGATCTGTGGTTCCTGGGGAATTTGGCCCAGAATCTCATGTTAGCCTCTGAAAGTTTGGTCTCCTCTGTTCAGATGCACTGTCCTGTTATTGCAGAAAGCTCCACTGCATCAATTATGGTTTCCCTCCCAGGAACACATTTTAATGTTCTGGGTTCAAGTCACAAAGTTCTTCAGAAACAAAGGCAAAAACCTTGATCCTGCATGAAACATGAATAGAGACCGTTGGAAAAGTTTTCAACCTGTTCACACCAGTATGTGATGTTGATGGGACGCACTGCGAATTTCTGGTGTACTTGGAGCTTTGTATGTGCTAAAGGCTTGGTGCCCAAAACGTATCGCATTTCCCAGCCCAGCCAGGAGGTGAGGAAGACATGAATTAACTGAGGCCTGGTCATTGTCTGCCAGGATGGGATAGAGTTACCTCACCAAATGGAGATTATGAAAAATGTTATTAGCAGATGTTTTATGTGAGAGCTCAGAGTCCACAAGGAATTCAAAAATATTCCTTAGCTGTGGAATATAAATTGTATGTGTACCTTTAACACAAAACATGGCTGCAAATTTCAGAAAAATCAGTCCTGCCTTTTTGAAGCAGAACATGTATCAGCTGTTTTTCATCTGTGTATTGTTAGAGCTGTAGAAGTTGGGTGCAGGAAATAAAACCATCATTTGAGTCTCACTGAACAATTACATCTTGACAATGAAAAGGTTAATAGAATCCTTAATCCCTGTAGGAGTGCAGAGGTGAGTCTCATACCTGACAGGGTAAGCATGCAAAATGCTTACCTGACAAGGTAAGTATGCATGTGAATAAATTGGAAGCTGAGTCATGTGGTCTATTATGTTTACCTTTATTTCCAATGAACTATCCACCTACAGCAAGAATGAAACCTACTGGCCAGGACACCAAGCCTTCTTTTGATCTGTGCACATGCAGTGCTAGGGGACTCCCTCTTGCAGTGTCCTCCTGACAGCACTAAGGCATGTGTGAAAAGAGTTCACAAATTTATATAGTCGAATTTACATTCTTAGTCACAGAATTCAAGTTGACATTAAAGTTCAGAAGCTGATGTTAAGGCCCACAATCACTTTTCCTAAAATTAGTTGAGCAAAATGCCCTTAGATATTTCAAATCATACACTGTCGTTTAATTGTCAGACAACTGTCCCAGACTCAGTGGCTGCTTCTCTGCATATGCAGCCGGCAGCATGGTGGGGGAGTGGAGCCTCACTAGTTCATGCAAGTACCTTCCAGACTAATCTGGATGTTTGGGGAGAATCAGGCTTGCCAAGCAGCCTCTGCCTGTTAAAATTATTTTCTTCTGCTCCAAGGCACAGCTTGGCCAGTGGACCGAAATAATCTTTTTCAAGAAAATTCTGTGAAGTGGGGTGGGAGCTGAGGGAAAGTGTTTTCTATTTTTGTAGACATAGAAGGGAATTGTCTCTTAATAGCATTCCAGTCCACAAAACAAAACAAACAAGCAAACAACAACCATAAAACTCAACAAAAAATGTCTTGCTTCTCACGCTTATTAGGCTACCATGAGTTTATGCCCTCGCAACCTTAAGCCAATCACAGTTAAAAAAACAGAAATGTTTTTCAGGAGGGGAATAGAGAAAACTCTCATTTATCAGCCTCTTTACAACACTGGAAGACAGACTCATGAAAAAGAAACTGTCATCCTACACATAATCTGGAGGAGGATTAATAATAACACAGATGAATTCTGTGTGGAAACAGAACTCTATCAGGGAAACCTAGTTCTTGTTCCCTTAGCTTCCAGGTTCCTGCACTGCAGGAAAGACAGTAAGACAAATGGGAATGTCTCCAACTGCTACCAATCCCTGTGGAGAAAAATGTTAAAAATAAGATTCTGAAGGTGACTTCAGAATTTTGTTTGTTTTTTTTACAGAACATATTCTCAGAGCATGTTAGATATTTCCCACCAGTTACCAAGACATAATAAACCCATGTTCCCAGTTCCTTCCCATCTTTAAGACACCCTTTCAATTTCCAGGCTAGCATGTCATCTGGAGGAGACAAAATATAAAGTATTTCAGATCAAAAAATTGAAGATGCTCATCATCACATGTCTTCCAACATGCATTCTGGACTGTGATCAGCTCTGAGGATGTGGGATTCAGAGGGCTTCTACATCCTGAGAAGGATCCTCAGGTACTGCCTCAGGCTCCTCTGCCAGATCCTGTAACCTGCACGGGCTTGCAGTATTGCTACACACAACCTTGAGTCCAATAGATGGGTACAGAAATCCGTAGAGCAGGTCAATGTCAATAATTTCAGTTATCATGCTGAGTATCTGGGACCAACATCTGGATGCACACATCATTCCTGCCTACATGAGCAGTTTCTGATCACCATGAGCTCCTGAGCACGATGCTCCTTGCACTGAAGGCTGGACTGACATTGACAAACACCGTCAGCGCCCTCGAGGCAGTGCCCTCTCCAACACACCTGCAGCTTCTAAGTAGGAGCATCAGAGATGACTGCCAGAGTCCTCACGGCCAGGTGATGAACAGCAGGTTCTTTAGCTCCCAACCAGGATGATTTCTTACAGAATGAATCTGTTCCTCTAACAGGGCGTTTCCTGGTTCTCCTATTTTGACATCTCATTGGCAACTACTCTTCCTTCCTCATGGTCCTTGACTGGGTGTGGCCTCCCAGTACATGATTTCCTATGAGAAGAATATATATAAGAACACCGCAACATGGCTCTTACACCACATTAAGGATTTCAAAATCCATGTTTCATATGCAGATGCAAGGGTGTGGCCTGACTAAAACATCCTTTGGTGTAACCATGAGGCTCACAATGGAGTGAAGGGCTGAGAATGAAGACAGTGTTTTCTGTGGTGAAGACAAAGACAGAAGAGATCTGTCAACAAACCCGGAGTGTTTAGATGTGGTGCTGCCTACACAGCCCTTAAACGGCCTGAGAAGTGTGAGAGACAGTCAGAAAAGACATGGTAAGGGTAATTCCAGAAGAATCTGATGTTTCTGCTGCTGTAACATGAACTGTGGTCAGTCTCAGAACAGACTGCAGCCATGTGACAGCCTGCAGGTAGCACCAGTATCTGACAGCTAAGGGGAGCTTGTTGCAAATGGTTGTCATGTCCAGACAAGCCGCAAGAAACCTGATTAAAGGCTCTTGGTTTCCTCTTGGGTTTCTTAGTCATTTCCCCAAACATGCCAGGTCTTGACTCAGGGCAGACATGCTCCTTTGCTCCTTATCAGCCAAGTCAAGCTTGCTTCTTGTCTTCCCCATAGAACATTTTCTCCACTCTATTCCTCTGCATGCAGGCTCCTAGGTCCTCATCACAAACTTCTCTTAATCTATGTTGTTCTGTTGTTCTGTCCTCTTTGACACTATTTTATCCCTAAATCTGCACAGAACTCCAGTACTGTGCTCTTTTTTTGCTGTTGTTAAGACACCTTTTTTTCTTTTTTTTTCTTTTTTTTTTTTTTTAATTCTCTCTCTGTACATTTCTACTACTGACTCTTCCATGGCTAGGCTGAAAAGGATTTTGAGTGGGGGAACCGCAGTGGCCACTCCTGACTCCCTGAATGGGTTCATGCTGCCCTGGTTGGGATCCTCAAGGTCCGGGATCAATAACACTGTCTGGAAACATGACGTGAAGTCGATAGCTGAAAACAGATTTTGGGCTGAGCATTCAAAACAAAGTTGTCAGAGCTGAAGGGCCACACAACCACACAAGAGCTTCAGTGCCAACAACTAAAGAGGTTCAATCAGCCCCCAGCCTGAGCCGGCACTTGGGGTTATTCACCACCAGGTGCAGGATCCTACACTTGCCCCTGTTGAACCCCATTAGCTTTCTCTCCGCCCAGCTTCCCAGCCCGCGGCGGTCCCGCGGAAGGGCAGCAGAGCACCCAAGCGTGCCAGCCCCGTCCCGTCCCGTCAGCGCCGTGCTGCGGGCGCGCCGCCCGGCCCGGCGGGCNCCCGCGAGATCCGGGCCGAGGTGGGCGAGCGGGCGGACGGCGCGGGCGAGCTGGTGGTCCGCGAGCTGGACCTGGCCTCGCTCCGCTCCGTGCGCGCCTTCTGCCACCGCGTCCTGCAGGTACGGCCGGGTGCCCCGGGCCCGGAGAGGGCACGGCACGCACGGGCTGGGCGGGGCTGGCGAGCCCGCTGCGCTCCCTGTTGGTGCCCGGCTTTTCGTGTGGGTTGGACGAGGCTGTTCCCGCTGCCGGCGGCGCGCCCGGGGGGCTGGGGAAGTCGCTGAGGTCACCGCAGGGTTCGGGAGGAGAGTGTGTAAGCAAGTTGGCCTTGAATTAGCTCCTGGAAGCATTAACTTCCTGATGGTTTGGTCTATTTTGCTTTAAAATATTCTAGATCTTTTCCGTTTTGGGAAGAAAATGCTTGTTTCTGTGTGAGATAAATGATTTTTCTCCCTTTCTCTCTGAATTAACTAGCTTAACCTTTGTTGGTTTAAATTAGTGTTACAGCTCAGCTTTGCCACCAGAAAAATAAAAGTTGACAAGTGCACTGCTGACATGCTCCAGACATCCTTCTGCCGCCTCCTTAGGTTGCACCCCCCAAGGATTTAAATCTCTTACCCACCACTAGGAGAACCTAGTCAATAGACTTTTTTGAATACGTGAAGTTTTTGCAGATTCTATGAAAACGTGGGTTTAAGGGGAGTGAGGACATCCAGTTGCTTTTTACCTGGCAGAAATGGAGCTGGATGTGTAGAGCAGAGGGAAGCACTGTTGGAGGCATTATTCCCACAGAAAGCATCTTTTGGGACTTTGATCTGACCACATCTAGCTACTCAAGTCATGAGACATGAAGTCATGGGAAGCCAGGCTTAATAAGTTCTGCAGCTCAGAGATGTGCTTGTTAAGTACTTAAAAGATGTTCAGACCCTGTTGTAAAGAGGGGAAGAAAACATGGACTACATTGCATTAATTTTCAAATTGCTTTTCTAAAAGTTAAGTGTCAAGTTTTAAGTTATTTAGTTGGGCAGTTTGTAGTCTATATATATATATATAAATCCAGTGATAAGGTCTAATCTTGCTTCAATGTTGTGGGGAAACCTGCATACATGAAAGGATATAAAATTTGTATAATAAATAATAAGCACACACCAAAAAAAAATAATTAAAAAAATAGAATGTGCTATCTTCAAAGTATTGCTGATGCCTGCATTATGACTTTAATGCACCTGAATGACAAGGGACGCAAGCTTAAGAGATACTTTCAAGAGCTTTTCCACCCAAGTTTCTGTTATTTATCTTCCCTATCTGTGAGTCCTTTTTGGAGCTGTTATTTTGGGATTTGTGTGGAGGTTCTTGTGGTTTTTTGTTTGACATAAAGAAGATGTAAATATTGGCAGGATGGGGATGCAGTGCACTCCCACTGCTTAGCCTGATCTGTGGGAGCTTTGCTTTGCATGACTGAAAGTGATGATATCTCTCACTCCTTAGTCTCACTGAAAAGAAAAAAAAGACTTAGATGCTGGAGGGTTCCATAGGAAAATGGAGAAAGTAAAAGTGAGCTAGAGCCTGTAAGGAATAGCACTGCCCATCAAAACAATGTTTTGTGCACTCTGCTGCACTTGGTTGTGGTAGCTGCCTGCTTGGCATTGATAAAATCACTCTAGGTTATTATGTGTATGAATTGCACAGAACAGCCCATGTGGAGGTCTTCGTTCTTGAAGTGTTAAGTCTTGCAAAATAAATCCTCCAGTCAGATGTTTTTCTCTAAAGGAGAAAGAAGGATCACTTAAGTGAGCAGATCTGCAGTCAGTACTTCTTCACTCCTGTCCTGTGAAATTATGTGAAATGTGATTATTACTTTTCTATGAGTCCTGCTCCATAGTTCTCACTCGGCATCAAGGTGATGTGTACTGGTTTTAAGGTAAGACAGGTTTAACATCATGAAAACATTATTTGGCAGAGTTTTTCATATCATCCCAGTGAGATGATGGGTCTACAGTGTAATGATTCCTCTTCAGCCCTGAGGTTAATTAATTCCTTGTGCTAAGACCTTGTATTCCACGCTTGCATATTTTTTGCACACTAGATCCCTCTGCTATAGCAGAGATTTGCCATAAATTAATGCCAGTTAATTAATTTTGCCATAAACTCCTTTTGCAGTGCAAGAGACAGGTTACTTTTTAAAGAGAAAAAAAAATGCATCACAAAGGTAATTAATCACAAAATTGCTGTAGAAAAAGCTGCTGTTGGAGAAGCCAATGGTTGTGTTATTTGCCTGCATTAGAAGTTGATACAGACCTACTCTCAGGTACTTGCATCCTACTGTGGTCAAGTGCACAGTTTAGTAGCAATTCAACTTAAAGGTGTTATTTTTTTCAGTAATGCTTTAAGAGAATGTCAGAAAATTACAATTCAGAAAAACAGAAATGAAATTATTTCTTTTTTAACAATGCCAATGAGAAATTGAAGCATAATAATGTTATACATGGGAGTTCTAAAACTGAATGATTTGTTTTCTTTCCTCTTTAAAGGAAGAGTCAAGGCTGGATGTTCTGATAAATAATGCAGGGATATTCCAGTGTCCATACATGAAGACGGAGGATGGTTTTGAGATGCAGTTTGGTGTAAACCACTTGGGCCACTTCTTGCTCACAAACCTTCTTCTGGGCCTCCTCAAAAATTCTGCCCCAAGCAGGATTGTTGTAGTGTCCTCAAAGCTTTACAAATATGGAGAGATCAACTTTGAAGACTTGAACAGTGAAATAAGCTACAATAAAAGCTTTTGTTACAGCCGAAGTAAACTGGCTAACATATTATTTGCAAGGGAGCTGGCCCGTCGCTTGGAAGGGACAGGAGTCACCGTCAACTCCCTTCATCCTGGGATTGTCAGAACAAATCTAGGCAGACATGTGAATATTCCTTTGCTGGCCAAACCTCTATTCAACTTGGTGTCGTGGGCTTTCTTCAAAACGCCTCTGGAAGGAGCCCAGACGTCTATTTATTTGGCCTCTTCTCCTGATGTCGAAGGCGTGTCAGGAAAATATTTTGGAGACTGCAGAGAGGAAGAACTTCTGCCCAAAGCCATGGATGACTTGGTTGCAAGAAAATTATGGGATATCAGTGAAGTGATGGTTGGCTTACTGAAGTAAGTGCCAGGGAGTGTCTGCAAAGAAGAATGCAGATAGCTATGCAGTGCATTTTGGCAACGGTGAAATTCTCACTTTAAATGCTGTGGGAATGCAGAATTTTGCTCAGTAAGTATGAAATAAGAATGATTTATGTTGGAACTCTGCTTTGAAATGAAAGACAATCTTCAATAGACACAGGCATTCAGAAAAAATCCAAAATAAAATTTGTGTGTCTGAATATAATTTCTGATTAAATCTGCTTAGAAACTTGTATTTTACAAATAAAAATTTAGCAGAAGTGTGTTTTGCAATATATATACATATTTGTCATTACATGTCTGGCTGAACAATGCAGGGTACTGATGGTGAAACACTCAGTAACAAATTATTTGAAAATAAGTCTTAATAATAATCATCTTTTTTTGAGCCATCACAATGACAAATGGAATAAAGAGTTTTCCTGATATCTTGCACTGTAATTGTTGAGGCCTCTGAGTGCCTTTCAAAGGCTTGTCAGCCCCACGGTTCAGTGAACAGAATTGTTGAGCCATGCACAGTTTTGCTGTGAAGCACAAAGTCAGCTATTTTTAGTGGTGTTGCTGCTGTTCAATGTGTAAGTACACTTGGTTGTGCAAGTTGTATTTTTTTTCATGTGTGTTGAACTTGCTGTTTCTTGAAACCTTGGGTTTCATTAAAAGGGTAGTTGCGAAATGTATAATGGTCCTGATAGGGCTTTGCATGGCATGAACTCTGTAAGACCTCATGCAAATTAGACCGAAGAGAGTAAGCTTCTCAGTGTGTTTGGCTTCACTGATGGCACTTTAATTCAGTAATGAGGTTCAATAAATGCCTCATACAGCTGACTAAATATTCTTTAATAAAATCTTTTAAAAAGAAGACATAGCATTCATTCTTTTATTGTGGGAGATGTATCAGAAACCAGCAGCCTTGACAGAGTAGCCTTGTTTCAAAGTAGAAACCATGTATTGGTTTAGGGAGCCTGTAGTGTGGGGTTGGTAGAAATAAAATGGGCTCCAATGAAATACATGAGTATTACGTGAGTCTGTACTGATTTTTTTATTTTTTTTAATTCATATAACTTATGATTTCATATTGCCATTTATGCCTTTTTGTTTTGGTCTACATTATTAAAAAGTTCTAGTAGTTCGGATATACAGTACAAATATGAAAGAATGGTTTAGAGTGATCTTTGTTACTATTACTCAAAGGAAGGAGAATCAATAATGAATGATGTATTCAATATTTCCTTAGTTATAAATAAATCAGTTCTTCACTTCAGGTGGTGACCTGCTAAGTTTTTAGAATTCTTTCTCTGAGCATTTACTCAGACTCTCAGCATACTTTAGCTTTTGCACAATGAAGTGGACTTGATCTTGCCTTCCCATTCCCCAGCATATACTGGGCAAGTGACTTGGGTGAAGCAGAAAGCAGCATTCCAGAAAATCAGAACACAAGCTACAAAGCAAAGCAGGTTTGTAAAACCATGTAACAGGTTGAACTTTGCACTACTCACTGTAAGCCAAAGTGTGGAGGTGGATGTGTTGTCAAAGCACGCTGTTAGTGTTGAACAAAGTTCTCTAAGTGATGCAGAGGGAGTTGTGCTACACACTTAAAAATGTCCTGATTTGATCTTCAGAGATTCATTTCACATTTTAATTTTAAACACTTGTAAATGGCTGCAAGCAGCACGTTTAGCAGGTAGCTGAAGAATGACTGGTTCATTAACTTCTCTGTAAAGAGTTGCAGAGAAGCTGAGCCAAACTTGGGTTTATGTTTCAATACAACTAGCAGTTCTAAGGAAACACCACCACATTGTTCCTCTGCTAAAATGTATGTACATCTCTTGCAAGGAAAGCCTTGGATGCAAAAGTGGACAATGGAGAGGATGATTAGCCTCAAAATTCTGCAGTAAAGCACTGCACTGAAATTGCCTGAAGAGCAGAGATATATGTAATTTTCAGCCTGAATGGCCTACGTTGGATGTGCGCTTGCCTTCAAAACAGCGAAGGTGGATTCCTACTGAAATAGGGGATGCAGAATAGGAAGTCCTAGTTCTGAGTAACAGGCCATACTTCATACATCTACCATATACTTGTTTTTGTTCTTTTGAAACATTGTTGGAATAAGAGACATGATCAGAAAGGAACTGTAACCATAACTAAATTACAGCCTCATTCCAGAGTAGACTAATCCTTAATGGAGTATTAATGAATGAATGTTACCTCAAAACAATTTGAAAGGATGGATTGTTGGGGACTTATGGAAAGGTAGGCTTTTTTCAACATCTGAAATAAGTAAAATTTGTCACTTTCAAGGTTGAATGTCATTTAACTGCTGTGGACTAGAAAGCTTTGTTTACTCCCTTGAGGCTACTGTGAATGTTTCTTTATGTGATGCCTTTGTTATTCTAATGGATCCAGGAACTAGAGACCTTACAGGTCAGCAGATCTATAAAAGCTAAGTGGAAAACCAAAGAAGAGTTCTTATTTCAACAAACAGTAATGCTGACTCAGTCTAGGTTAGAACCAAACATTTTGGCTAAGGAAGTATCCTCCCCTCCCCTCCCCTCCCCT
>WAAG01024316.1:1215-27643 GCA_013390105.1 Tichodroma muraria
ACATACATACATTATGCAATCTAATTGCAACAGCAAATATGTAAACAGGCCAGCCTCTAGCTGCTATTACTATGAATGGTTGCTAATAAATCCAGCTTGTTTTAATAAGTCACGCAGTGGAACTGCAGGTACTCCAGTCCCTGATATTGGATGTGAATTGGCTAGAGAAGGAGTTTCCCATACACATTTCTTCACAAGATTTCCTAAATGTACATTATTTATGAGCATGATGTACACTGCAGATTGGCTTCAACAGTCCTGTTCTATGAATAAGCAGAATTTACATGTAAAGGGCCAAGTGAAAGTTATGAAATCACCTTCTACAGTTACAAGCCTATCTGTGCTATCCACTGCACAGAGCTTTAAACAAATTCTAAATAAAAATTTTTATCTTGGTTTCTAATCTGAAAGATATTCAGAAGAAACATGATATACTATTCAATCTCATTTGCATCCCTGAAATTCTATTTTGCTTTGTAGGTTTTCCTACATACAGTTCCCACAGAGTTTCAAAAAGTTCAATAATTAAATTTCTTCACATCATCCCTTCCACAACAAAAATTACTAGAAAAGCTCCTATGCTTTTAGCAGAGCTGTAAATAAAAAATGCCATCATATTCTGTATCTTGCAAGGCTCCTCATGTAAGCAGAATCCTTGTAGCCTGTTCTTAGCGTGTATGAAGTGTGCACAGTCTTTAGAAATGCAGATAATCAAAAAAAGAGCCACTAGGGAAACAAAGTGATAACATTAGCTAACGCCACACAGTAATGTTTATTTAACAAATCTGTGTTGCATGCCTGACATTTCCCCTGGCATCAATTTATTTTGTTTTGCTTTTCTCTGATAGTAGCACAAATGCATTTAAAATGTAAACTTATTTTACACCTACCAAAGTGTATACACAATATAATAAAAACATATACATCTTTTTTAATATCTTATGGGAATACATACTGGAGATGGGCAGAAAGCCCAGCTGCCAAAGTAAACAATCTAGATTATGGAAAATGTTCATTTTTAGCTTTCTCAATAGCTACTAAAGCTGCAATTGTCAGCGCACTGTACATCACTGCATTATGTTATTTATAAAGTGCCACAATGTGACAAAATGATGCTATCCATCAGGATCCAATCTTAACTGAAAGTGGCAGGGGAAGTGGTGTGGATGGAAAGATATCTTCCCAGACCATTCAAACTGGCAGTTTGGAATAGTTACAAGTGGCAATTTTCAGAAGTTTAATTTGCTGGTCATTTGTAAAGTGTACACAAATGACTCAATGAACCAAATTAGAAAAAAAAAGTTTCTACTTTCAAACTTCTCTGTAATCAAGCCATCTTTCTCCACTTTCCTTCCAAACAAAGTTCATGCTGCTTCATTCATCCACTCACTTCATTAGAGCCCAGATTCATCGGCCTTTCTTTTCAGGATCAGTAGCTTTCTTGACTTAGAAAGCCAGCCCAGCCAGTTGTCTCAAAAAAATCTTATTTATTTTCCCTTCTCCTTGATACCCAACAGTCTTTGCTGCCTCACTGGACTTTTTCCATACACTGATAACTCCAGTTTTATGTCTTCTCTCCTAAAATATTCGAGTTGTATCAGACAACACTAAGGATGACACCAGACAACACACTAGGCAGGATGACATCCTCTCTCTTGTGCATACACATAATCTACTTCTGCTATAACAATTTTTTTTCTTTTTAAACAGGAGATAAAGTGTCATTACACTCAAAGTAATGGGGAAGAAAAACCCTGAGACATGCATATGCATTGATTGGTCAGCAGATACTACCACTACAAAAACACCAGCTCAGTTCTCAGAGGTCAGAAAAAATAAACGGTATTAAAAACTGAAGAAGAAAAAGCCACAGGAAAATAACCAAAAGGCAGCAAGTGACAGAATGAGAAGACNTTCTGTGAAAAAAAGCCAAAATATTACAAGATTTTGTAAACCCAAATACTCACAAACCTTTTCTTTTAAATGCACTTCTGATTACCTCCTTAGAGCCAACAAGGATACAGAAAACATTCAAAAGGGAGACAGTTCTACTCTTCAACTGGTCTCTTTCCCAGCAGAGTTTCACCCATATCTATAAAGTTTCAATTGCTGAAGTAAAGCACATCTCCTGCTCACTACTTTTTGCTTATAAACACCTGGTAAACATATCAAGAAGCATGTTTAGAAAAGACACAAAGAACTCCCTCCACATAATGAGAACTAACTCTTTGCCTGAGAGGGGGTGGAGGTCAAGAGTATGAATGGGACCAAATAACTGCCAATAGTTCATAATCCAGTAATAACTAATTAAGAACAAAGATGCAACACGCTGAAAGAAGGTCTCCAAAGACTGGTTACAAAAGAAGAACCAGCATTTTGGGGATTAGGTGAGGAGAAACCCTTATTTTCAAAGTAGTAGTTCCTAAAGGGAGAGGGTACTCCTCTTTTCAATTTGTTTAATCTCATCTCTTCAGTGGTCCAATATGCTTTCTCCAGCAGAACCAGTTAGCTTGCATTTCTACCTCTGATACAGTTTTCCAGATGCAGGGGTTTGGGGCAGAAGGTTTCACAGGATAGAGGATACATCAAAATTATTTTTTGGCCCAAAGGAAAGAATACCTTTAACTCATCTACCTGGGCCCATACCTCCAGTTATAAGCCAAAGTATTGAAAAATTAAAGTAAACTTACTGGAAAACTAGGTTTAACAAGGAACTGTACACATCTAGGTAGTTTTGACTAGATATGAAATTAATACTACAAGGTTTATGTATTTTAAACTATCCTTAAGAAAATGAGCTTCGATATAGAACTTATTTTATAACATGGAAGTCTTACTGCTATTATTTCCACAGCAGAATCTGGAAGAATATGCAAGGGTATGCTACCATATGGTCATATTTGCTCAGTTCCCCAGCTCCTTCTATTTTCTTCTCCCTTATGAGGGCAGCTTGTGTTGCACAAAAAAAAACCCAAATCAAAACCATGCAATAAAACACCCAAGAACAAACAAAAACCCCACACACAACAAAAAACCCAAACAACAAAAACAAAGAAACCCCAACAACAACAAAACCAAAACTACAAACCATTACATGAGAAGATATTAGTCTAGGTATAATGCATGACCTGAAGAACTGTTGGCCTATATAAAAATATCACTGTTTACTTATTTGACTGATAACTCCTCTACATGGCAGGAAAACAAAAAGAACACGAATGCTTGCTCAAAGACATACCATGCTTTGCATTATAATAACAAAAAAGTCTGCACGTGATAGTCACAGCCAAATGCATTAAACGCTACTAGCAGCACACTGATACATTTGGTACACTACTGTGCTCTGTTACTATGCACACAGTCCCTGTGTTGTACTTCAGAGTATGTCTTGCTGGGTACCAAGTCTAACACCTGAATGCGTTCATGGAATTATCTTTTAGTTTGCCCTCTTAAAAATAGTTTAGTTAATGTTCAGTAGAAAGCAAACAACTGAAAGCACACCTTCTCTGACCTCAGCGCACCACACTGCATGATTAATTTTTATCTATCACCAGGATCAGCAGTAAATGAATTGGCAAATATCTGTCTTTAAGTGGAAGACACCTTAGTGCAGGCACCTAACTTCTTTGATACTCTTTTTCACAGTTTCATGTACTCCTGCTCTCTATTACCTCTGTAGAAAACTCTAGGTTTTTTGGTTGGCAGAGTAAAACTGAAAATCTTCCACAAGAAATTGTAATCACTATATTTATTCCACATTCATCCACTTGACATGATGAGCCTTTATTGTTTTTCCTTCTAAAGATGTTTTTCCATCACAAACACCAGGCAAGGCAGAAATGTTTAGGTCAAACTAATGTGTTACTGGCTGTAGGGTACAGTGTTTTATTTCCTTTCTTCAGTGCCAGCACTGTTTATCCTCACATAGCATCACTCTAGACCTTATCCTGCCACTACTGCTCTTCCTAACCTGTTAATTGCCCTTGTCTAGATCTGCCATTGCCTCTATCCCAAGCTCAAAAACTTGGACAGTAACATTCAAGATTTCCTGTGGGAAGTCCACAGTGCAATCATTACATGATTTTGGAAGTGTCAGCTGAGAGCAACATACAAAAGACCCTACTCTTTGAAACCTCACTTTTTCTTGGGTTTCTACTACATAAAGAATCTCCTATGCATAGTATCACAGAATAAGCTAAGTTGGAAGGACCCCATCAGGATCATCAAGTCCATCTCTTAGCCCTCCACAGAACGCTCCCCAGGAGTCACACCATGAGCCCATGAGCATTGTCCAAAGGCTTCTTGAACTCTGCCAGGCTGGGGCTGTGACCACTTCCCTGGGGAGCTTGTCCCAGTGCCCAACTGCCCCGTGGGTGAAGAACCTTTTCCTGATACCCAACCTAAACCTCCCGACACAGGCTCATGCCGTTCCCTCCGGTGCTGTCACTGCTCACAAGAGTGATCGCTACTCGTCCCTCCACCTCCCTTCATGAAGATGTTGAAGACTGCAATGAGATCTCCCCTTCTCCAGGCTGACTTCAGCTGCTCCTTATAAGGCTTTCCCTCCAGATCCTTCACCCATCTTCATTGCCCTTCTTTAGACACTGTAATTTGGGTGCATAAGTTTTGGGGGTTTTTTTCCAACACCAGAAAAAATACAAAACCAAACAAAACTCAAAACCAAAAACAAGCAACCCACTCAGGTTGAGGGTTGTTTCCCTGCCCTGCTCATATCAAAGATACCAGAATGTGTTACAAATAATGAAATTGAGGCAGCAGTCTAATTCAGTACACAGAAAAGCTGTAATATGCTGGGATTCGCTGAGAACTGCTGCTGACACACTTGATTGAGATAATCAATTTACCCTTATTCCTCTTCCCACTCCCCATAAGTAACATGTAGTATAATGAGAGATGGAAATCTGTTTGAGACTAATTAAAGAAGTGCTTTGCACAGGTTCTCCTTTACCAGATGGTTTCCACTAATATTCACTAATAAAATCCTGTTTGAGGAGCTTGCATTCAGTTAGATTGGAGGAGGCAAGAAACAGCACAACTATGTCTGCAATTAATTTCATTAGAAATATTCTATGCCAGTACTGTCCAGGAACTCTGTAGGTTTTATGACTTCCTTTACTCCATGCAGATTTATTTTCAGCAGTGCAACATACCTGACAGCCTTTCTGTAGCAAAACTGGGTTTTTTAGCTGTGAAGAAAAAATCTGAACTGGAGTCCCGTCAATATACAAACCTGCACATATTAATGTAAATCCTTGAGAATAGTAATACCTCTGTCTTTCATTTCTCATCAATGTAAACATACTATCCACCTATCAAAAGTTTTGAACTACACTGTGACAGGTCAGTCAATGTATTAAAATCTCTCAAACACTGTTTCTGCTGGCAAGGTACTGATTCAAGTGTCATCAAATTATTTTGGCACCCTTTCTCTGTCTCTCCTGTTCCTTATTACACCACTGCCCAGAAGGAAATTCAGAGAAATATATTTCCTATGAAAAATATTTTAATTCAAGTAGTAGGGAAAACAACATAGCCCTGGCCATTTGTCAGATCTAAGGTAATATACATTGAATATCCCAAAGCATTATCATGTAGAACCTAGAAGCTATTTACTAAATATGACAAAATACAAGTAATTAGATTGCACACACATTTTAGATATGAAAAGTAACCACAAAAATACCTACTTACTCAAAAAAAAAAATAAAAATAAAAGGGACCCACCTCCCCTCAAAAAAACAAAAACCAACCAACCAACAACATACTTTGTGTTTCTTAATGCCCAAGAACCATTTCAACCCATGGTCTTGTCCCTTGCTCAGATCCTCTCCATCACCTGATAACTTTTTGCCATCTTCCTGTGCTCTTTCTGGTGGGATTTCTCATTACTGATCTTCACTTAAAATTATTCTGTCTTCTAAATACCATCTTGGTTCCACCCACACAGAGCAGACAAGGGATTTGTTCCTCCCCCTTCCTCCACACCAGTGAGAAAACAAACCTGAGGTCAGGACTGACTCTTTATTTTGCCTCAGAATCTGCATCCACAGGCAGAATACTCATCTCCCTTTGTACCAATTACACTTCTACAAATTACATTGATATGAAGTCCCTACTTTGATGAAATAATCTTAAGTATGGGTGTACCTTGAATGTCCTCTGGCAGAAAGGCACCAAAAGAAGAAATTGTCTGAGATGATCTTGTGCTGTCTGTGAAGACTATTATATGTCCAGATAGAGCAGGAATAGAACAAGAGAACCTCTTCACCAAACCTACTGCTAGAGCCAAGCAATTTAAACCCACATCATTATTCCTGGGAAAAAAAAATTCTTCTCAAAAATACTGTGCAGAGGTACAGTTTATGGACAGGTCATTTTGTTTCTTTAAAAACAAAAAAAATTGAATTATTGAGCTGATGTGGTACTTTGAGCCTGAATGAAAAGTGCATTTTTAAAAATAATCATCTGCGTTATGAAGTTTGAGACATCAAGAACAATCCTATAAAGCACTTTTTAAACTGTCCCAGTTATATATGTGAAAAGAAACCATAAAAATCAGAATGAATGAACAATTCTTAAATTAGCACAAGGGCAGAGCAACAGCTTTTTTCAAAATGGCTTTTATGCTGAACATGTTTGCAGTTTTCAAATTTATGGGTGTAGCTGTCAACATGTATATTCACTTTTAGAATATCGTCCTGGCTTAATGAGGTCTCCTGGAATGATTTTTTTAATAAAAAAGTTAACATGCTTACATATGTAGTTTCCACCTTTCTACTTTTTTAAAAATATCTAAGCTACTCTTCAGCAGAGATACCACAGCAAAGTTTAAAAGTAAACCTCACAGCACATTGAAATACTTCAACACCTCAAAGTCAGCTTCTAATAAAACTTTCAAGTAACAATTGTCAAAGCTAACTCCAAACAAGCATAGATCCATGTCTTCAGCCAGAAACCTAAGCCAGAGTAGTCACAAGACAACTGCATTTTAATTACAATTACACACCATCACACCAAACAATGCAAAATTAGTAAATAGAAATAAGACTTCTTACTAGTCTCTTCATCTTTGCTCAGGCCTCATAATTGCAACCCATACAATGTGTACATCTCACTTCCATCTCACCATCTTTCCACCTGTCTCCGTTAGGCAGAGCACAAGATGTTTAGATGCAGATAATCCATACAACCACTCAGAATAAAACCTCTCCTACAACATCAGGCTGCCAAGTGATGATTGAGAATTATCCAGTAAAAATACCAGTGCTTCACTAACTCAGAATTGCTCCAGGAGACTCCACAAGTTGCTGACAGAGTTGGTGAGGATTTTCACATTCATACACATCCCTGCAAAAATGTCTCAATTATGGGTCAAACAGATTAAGACTCCTCCCCCACCACAAGCAGCTGAAGTAGTTGTTCTTTTCTAATGTATTCCATTTAATCTTCTTACCAACTTTTCTGCTTTTCAGTATTCAAACTGCTACAGATCACTTGGCTAAATAGCCATAGTTCTCTAGCTTTTACTTGGAGCTTGTTTCTTCCAGATCCATCATCACTGTTCTCTTCTTTGGGAGATTCCTATTTGTATAGTTTTTCTTCTCTTCTACTCCCCACAAGCACTCCGATTTACTACAAAGGCAAACCACCCCACTATAAAGATAATCAGTTATCTCAAGACTGATTTTTTTTTTTGTCTGTATAACTTAAAATAGAAGAATTTCTCCACCATCACATTGATTTGTGAAGAGTCTGTATTATCTCAGATACATATTTCTCCTACTGTTACAACTTTGAAAATATCCTGAACAGTACACATATATTAATTCATTAAATATCACACTTTCAGCACTAGATTCAGCAACTGTAGATACAGAACCAATGCCACTTCCAGATGACATCAAAAATTTGTTCAGAGAACTTACAAACCTCTTTTATATAGGAAAATACCAAGGAAGAAAAATGACAAAAAAACTTCAGAAATTAAATTTTGCAGTGGATAAAAATATAATTAGCAAGAATAATATACACAAGAAAACATAACTTGAAAGCTGAGAACATCAGTAGTTAACATTCTTGCAACTCCTTGGATAAATGTGATGGCAAAAGCCTATTCATTGTTCCCTGTATCTCTAAACCCATGCTGAGTGATATGGCCTTATTTCAAGGGGAAGCAGAAGCGGAGCACACATTCCTGCAGACAAATAAGCATTTCAACACGGAACAATCTAGAATTTGTTTGTTGCAAACTCCCATTGTCTTTGCCAAGGGGTAATACAATTCAGCTGTACCTCTTTTCCATGGGAAAGCCCTTTTAAGCACCACCTGTACTGTTGTTACTCTGAATTAGCATGTTAGTTTTATTTCTAGCAAAGAAACAGAAACAATTAGATCATTCCTTTAATGTTTTTTATTTCCTAACTCCATAGTGATGAGCAATGAAGAACTTTTTCTTTAAAAGTGTCATACATTTTACACTTTGACAAGGCCAAGACCACTTCACACAGATTTCTACTGCAAATTCTTTCCTTATGGAAAACTCAGGGCCAGCATGGGGGAGGTTTGTTTGGGGGTTTTGAGGTTCCTTTTTCTTATGCACACACAATACAGGATAATAAGCATAAAGAGCAATATCAGTGTACAAGAGAAAAACATTCTTAATTTTTATTTCAACTTCATGTACAGCTCTTCACTTACTTCAAAAATACAGATGGATATTTTTCAGTCACAGTGAACCCAGTGACCACAGTCCATCATTAAATATAATATCAGCTACAATTTCCACTTCAGCACCAATTGAAGTATCACCTTATTACACTTTGTAAATTTCCACAAGCCCTTCAAGTTATTTTTGACATCTTTGACTCTGATCCTGCCAACACTTACACATATTATCTTAAGCATACAGAAATCCGTAGCATTATGCACAGCACACAAGGAAGTACACGTATCATTTAAAAAATGAAGACTTCATTAATTGCTTAGTACAGAAGTAAACCCCCCCAGACACGATGTGTACAGGTTAGGAAAAAAAAAATAAAAATCACTCCAATAGCATATCTATTGTGCTCCAAGTGTTAGCATCTCTTAAAATTCTCTCAGTACCCTTCCACCCTCCTACACATATCACCTCCTTTACATTCTCCTTAAATGCCTAAAAATAACTAGCTATGCATATGGTCTGAGCACCACAGCCCTATACCATATAACTGGGGAAAAATATTTTAGTTTACATAGTTGACCTCACATCCATCATCAGAAGATAGTTTTCCATGAGTTAATTCTCAGAACTTAAACATTTAGCAGATTTGGGAATTGCAAAGTTCCACACTATTTAGCAGAACAAGTTTTTTTTTTATAAAATTACAACATCAAACTACAAATTAACCAAAACCCACTCCCACACACAAAGAAAAAAAAACAACTGTGAAAGCTTCATGTATTTTTTTCTCCCACCTGCATTCTCTTACACTGTAAAGGGATTTGAAATTATATATTTAATTTCCCTCAGTTTAAGGACTTTTTTCATTTTAGAAAGTTTTCACTGACATTAAAAACCAGTCTAAACTTATGACCTCACACAGCAACATAGCATTCTATGCCATATTCAGGAATAGGAGCCTAAGCACTCGTTCTTTGTTCAGCTTCAGCCACAAGGAGAAAAGCAGGAAGCACCTCGGTCAATGTACTCTCAATTTTTTCTATCAACATTCTTGCTCTAGTTAATGCTTTTTTCATCTGCTCCTTCTCTGTCCCCAAGCAGGTGACTGGTACAGTAGAAGGGGAAGCAGAAAAGTGGTTTTGAGTTAGTTCAGAGCAAGGACATCCGAGTACACCGCATCTCCAGGAGCTCTGCAGAAACGCTTCCCAAGACTGCCTTCTGCTAAGGAGGTTCCTAGGTCACAGTCTTAATTTCTCACCATTAAAGAGGTACACCTATTTTATCTAAACAACAGTCATTTTTACTTAGACTTATCCTCCCCACTGAGCTCCTAACCATGCAAGCTCAGTGGGGACAGCAATGCAAACACTGCTGTTGGGTCTCACTCTAGTAAAGGCTGTGCTACAGTTCTGCTGCCTTCTACAGCCAGGGCTAGAAACACAAACTGCACTTCATGGAACTGAGGCCTAAATACTGCTACACAGAGCTTAGCACTTGAAAATAAAGGCACCCTACGTCATAAAAGGAAAAGGAAAACAAAAAGGGGCACCACAAGAGATGCATCACAACCACTACTCCTTTTCCCTTCCCACCTCAAAGCCCTAGTTTTCAAAAAAATAAACAATTTCACTCACTTTTCACACCAGCTTCAACCCAGCACACACCTACTGTTTAAACCCTCACCACACATATTTATTAAGGGCAACTCATTAACTCTAACAGTTTCCAGCTGGTGGGGCTCATCAGCATCACCTGAGGGGCAACTGCTGGTTTTCCAGGAGGCTGGGCTGCTCACATGCCCCTTGTCCAGGCCCTCCAGGAGAAGCTGGGGCAAGCCTTCACCTTCCTTCAAGCTTCATCCACAGCAACCCACTTGTGTGGTGTGCCTGGGGCCATCAGCTATGGCCTTTGGTGGCACTGCACCAGGCAGAGCTGGAAGGAGAGGGAGAGAACAGAGAACCTGGGCTCTCCCTGCTGCGGAGTGCGGAGTTGTACCGCCTGCCCAGTGCTGCCTGCCCTGCTGGGATGGCACAGATCACCCCAAGGCTTCTCTCACACCCCCAGCACACTTCAGCTCCCAGCATGTGGCCAGGTCTCATTATCTCCTGAACCCTCTCACAGAGGTGCTACGAACCAACTCACACCCCACTGCATGTACCAGCAGATGCCAAAAGCTGTGCCATGTCAGCACCCTTGGCTGGCATCAGCCACCTGCACTCCCCGCAGCCACAGCTACTGCCTTGAGGGCTCGCTTCCCTCAGGAACATGGAAGGCAAGAAGCCTGGCCCCAGGACTGACTTCTGCTCCAGATACTCCCTCAAGGGGCAGTAAAGGCATTTGCTTTCTTTTCCCCATGGAAAGGAGGACAGGCTCCTGAGCCAGCCCGGCAGGTTCAGCACACCAGGCTGCTCCCCCTCACAGGGGGCTCGGCGGTCCCTGCTGCCCATACCCCAAGCAGGCCTGGCTGCTGCCCGGGCACAGCAGCGAGGGGCCCTGCTCAGCCCTCAGAAACACAGTGTGAGGGCAAGCCCTCCTTCAGGAACTTGCCTGGCGCTGGCCACGCTGCCCAGTGGCACCTGCGGCACTCATGCACCTGTACCTGCCTTCCCAGGGGAGCCCTGCGGCTCCTCACGTGCCTAAATCCAGCATGTGCTTAAATGTTGTAGGACCTGCATCTTGATAGAGACTTAATTGTAAAGTTTCGGGGAATCGTCTGTGTTATCAGTGTTAATCACATCAAGTTCTATTTTGAAAATAAGACTCACTAGTTGATAAGAGTTTTCCCAAATTGCTTAAAAGATTAATAAAATAATCAACTTAGCAGAGGGGAAGAAAAACGACAAACTATTCTTGTAAGGAAATCACTTTATTGCCTATACATGTGAATGAGCTGTTTTAATGCTCAGGTTCACTGCCTCCTCTGCATTTAATCTCTTCCCTTTTATGTCCTACTCTGAATTTTTTTAAAAGACTTTCAGGCTTTTATAAAATTAATTATACAAATCATTAGTATTAAAAAGGTAATATAATGGTTTCAAGAACAAGCTTCACAGACTATCTGCATATTTAATCATCTCTGCTAATAAATTTTTAATCACTCATTGAGTTCAGGTTCTTGTCTTGAAGCTTAACTTGATAACAAACCTAGCAACTGGTAGAACTAATTGGTACAGAGTAAGTGAATAATTTATAAGAGGAAAAAGCACTGGGTGTTCTGGAGGTGTGCAGAGACCACAAGTCACAGATATTTCTGGGAGGAAGCATGAAAACAGCTGCTGGTTACAGAAATTTCGTGATACACTGCTGACATCCAGAGGCCAACAGTCAATACTGTTCACATATGTGAGCCAGGCTGTAAAGCGTGCTGTAAAGTCAGATTCATTAAGTTTTAAATATTCATGCATTTCATTAAAGTTAACATTAATTGCACTACCATACACATTGATTATGCATAGACCATAAGTGTTTAACCTCTGAAAGCTTGCAAGTATATTCAAGTAATGGGGTATGTCCTATCTTCGATGATTTCGGCTACAAAGTTGAAATTAGAAATGGAACGCGTTACAGTGCGAGTACTAGAATAGTACTCTGAAATACCAGAACAGTAAGAAAATAGTTGTTTTTCTAATCAAACAGAAATGCTGATGTAAGCTGTAAATTGCTTTGTATTTTTCTAAATTAATTTAATAAAGGTAACAAAAATTATGTATGAGATTTCTTACAGACAAATGCTAAACCGATTTGCAAACCACAGCTAATAAATAGGTTTGAACAGTTAAAACTAGTTGGTGAATGAGTGGCTTCTGTTTAGATGAAGATGAGTAGCTTCTAAACAACAAAAAAAGGCTAGTCTCTTTAAATAAGCTTATTTTAACTTAAAATGAGATACTCCAAGCCCACTATAGAATAATTCTATCCCCAGGGATGCATAAAATGCTACAATTCTTAAACCAGGATGTAACAGACAACATTTGACAGAAATTCAATTACCCTTGCAAGATCCCACTTGTAGTTAGTTACATACATAATCCTCTTTTATTTAATGGGTTAAAGCTCTCTTTCAAAACATTTAGTTGGATAACTCGAAGACTCACTACATTTCAAAAAATTCATCAAGTGACCTAATAAGATTGTTAAGTAAAAACACTCAGAAGTTTAAAAATGTCATTTAATGCTGCCCATGCAACCTTAATTCCGGCCGAGTACGTACATGCGCTATGAAACAGCACTGAATTAACTTTTAATCTCCTTTGAGCCAAGAAGATTCTTAGATTGGAAACTAAGGCACAAAGGGCATGCCAACAAATACAATGCTGAGCTTTAGCACAATCTCTGCACTAGCTCACATCTCGCAGAGTGTGCCCCTGCAGGGCTAATTACCCCAGATAGCAAGCTAGGCTTGTGCACTTATGCTGCTTTTGGTTCCTCTACGTGGCAAGCTCAGTTCTCTCTTCCTGGCAGTGCACTACATATAAACACTCAGAGAAGCATAAAATTTTAAATCTGAAGAAAACATGAAGAGTTTTTCAAATACTATGCTTCATACCTAGGTGTTTTGGCACTGACTTTCCATCAAGTAAAAACATATCATATTTAAGTATTAAAAAATCCTTCTGCAAATAACTCCAGTTTCTATTCTCCTGTTGTTTGGGGTTTTTTCCTTAAAAATCAGTCCATAAACATTCTGTGAGGTAGATATAAAATTGTCTACATTTTGCAGAGAAACAAATGTTGGAAACAGATAGACTGGCTTGCCCAAAATAGTACTGAATTCTTCCTGAGCTGTTAACAACTCTTGATTAGCCAATTCTCTTTGTGAAGGTGGGCATCAAAGTGTAGTATTCCTAATTAGAAGTGATAGTTAACACACTGAAATTCTGTCTAAATAGCATTGCCTACACCCCCAAAGAACTTTATGGTCAGACATATCCTGGCTGATCTCATAGAAATTCCTTGCTATTTTTTTCTGACTAGTTGCAAGCAAGGATCTTGAAAGTCTGTATCAACCACTTGTACCATTTTGTACACCTGGAAGAAGTCTGGGATATCAGAATATTTGATTTTTGAGGGGTGGTGTTTGGTTCTTTGCTTTTACACATTAAGACTACCTCCTTGATGTTTGTTTGTTCAGTAATATTTAAACAAGGAGGTAGCCTGTGAAGTCATTTAAACAGCAAACTAGATTTTACTAGTTATACTGTTTGGTTTTTTTCCTGGCATAGTCACAAACAACAACAGAGTTCAGGAAAGGTACACCCATCATACAAAAGAGATTACGTATTCTCAGCAACATTTCAGTTTAGATTTTAATTAAGAGAGCTGTCAAAATGCAGGAGGAAATGCTTTGCAGTATAAGAAAGTTTAGAATACTTGACAGTTCAAACATCCAAATCCCATGCTCATTAAGGAATACTTTTTTTTACTGGGGTTTTTTATTATTATTTTTTTGTTTTAGTTTTGGTTTTTGGTTTTTTTTTCCAATTTCCCTTGTGAAACAAAAACTGAAAAAGCAGGCAAAGCTTCTTGATGGTTGATGTCTCTCCACCATGTGACATAAACCCTACATTCTTCTCTTTTCTGATAGGTCCAAAGGTGACAGATACTCATCCACTGAGCAGTTGGTTTCTCTGCCAAGCATGCATACATAAATACAAATAAAAATTACAGCAAAGCTTTCACATGTCCAAGTAGAATTGGACTACAATAAAACAGGAATTTGTCAAGAGATGATTTAAAAAAAAGGGATGCAGAGAATGTTTCTTCTTATTCTATGCCAACATCTAAAATAAAAGTACCTGAGAAGTAATCACATTATCAAACTGAACCTGAAGAGGTTTTAATTAAAATTATTTAAGTACAATTTGAAATTATTTTTGAGGTTTAAGAGTTAAATTATTAGACTGTAAAGAGTTTTACAAAGCTCTCCTAATGTAATGAGCTTAGGCACCACATATGTTGCATCTTTGGTACACATTAGGAAGAGTTGCTTTTTTAATGAGCTTTAAAAACTGCATTTGCATACCAGAGGAAAAGGTCAGTGATGTGTGGATCAAGTCGGTAAATTAAGTATCACAGTATTATGTTATTACGCTTGCCTTCCAGAGACACACAATAACAAAACCACAGGCTACAGTTACCACACTGTTCTAAGGCTTCCGCGTCCCTGACCTTGTCAGCTGACACATCCTGGCACTGCTGTGCCTCGGGGCCCACCAGCTCCATCTCTCAGCCAGGCCTCCTTTACCTTCTCTCCCACCTCCTTTACCTTCTCTCAGGCACAGCAGAGCAGCTGCTCTGCCTGGCAGTCAGGGAACTCAAGCAAGCACAGGATGGGGCAGCTGGATTCAGTGTGACGGCCCATCTTCAAACACTGCTTTTAATCCAGCCTTTACCCTTTGTAAAGACACTCAGGACAATGTCCTGAACCCTTGTAACAAGATCAAACCCCTTGGACAGCAAAGCATCAGGATGGGGATGCCTCTTTCCCAAGTCCCATTCCACTCGAGTTTTTCTTCAAGGATACAGCAGTATCAACTCTCTTTCAAAACACAAATACCAAAATTAGTTCTAATGCTGTGGTCCAAAATTTGACTTGGTCTACTGGCAGTCCTTTTTAGCTGGAATGTTAGATACTTGGTAATCTGTAAAGACTGCTTGACTGGTAGCTAAATTGACATTTTTATTTTATAATAAACAACAAATTAAACTAGGAACTGACTGCAAAAACACTTCCATGAGGTTTTCAGCAAAGTCTTCTGGATTTACCTTTATTTGTAAATGTTATAAATTATTGATAATTTACAACTATTACAACATTACTTTTATTTTTTAAGGGCAATTGAAACTGATTCCCTCCTCAGCTGTGTGAAGATCCACAGTACTTAACAGGTCTTTCTGCCTCTCTTTGTATCAGAAATCATAGGTATACACTGAACCACATTATGCACTACACAATTTATGCATGTTTATACATTTCACAGCCAAGTAAGTGACAGTCCAGCTCTGTATAAAGATGTAGATTTAGTCATTGGCTTAGAGAAAAAAATCCTTTAAAATATTACAACAAGAATAGCACAACTCAATACAACTGAGCAGTTATAAGTGGTTTTAATGATTTTTCACTTTTTGGATATGATAATCCTCAAAGTAGCATTCAAAAATATAGTGCAAAATATTTATTCATTTTATTTACAAATAAAATGTGCAGTTCAGCTCCTTATCTTTGCCACAGTAAATGTTATTCTTTTATATGATGAACAGAAATTATGAGAAACATTTATAGAGAACAAAGTTAATTTTAAACCTAAGAACAAAGATCTTCCTTCAGTTATATTTTTGTAGGAGTTACACAATATTTTCCAAAACTGTTTTCAGTTGAAAAGAAAACCCAGAAAGTCCAAGACAACACTACAGAATTACATTGGAAATAATGGTTTTTCAAAACCATAAAGTTAATTTTGCTGTGACAATCACAAAGCAAAGTTCTTATCTACATAGAACATAAATGTGGGGTTTTCCGCAGCTTAAACATAGAATCTTTACAATGTAATGGGTTTTTTTTCCCCCTTTTTGCTATACAAATTGCCTTTAGGGGGAAAAGTATACTAGTATCTTCCTTTCCCTCTGATGAAACAACAAATGCTTTGGTTAAAGAGCAATCCGTGCACAATAGTGTTTTAACTTGCAAGGCAGTACTCCTTTATTAAGTTGATAAAATTCCACTAGCTGGATGAGATCAGTAAATCTGGTATGACCATCATCAAGGGTATAGAAGAGCTTCCCATCATCTTCCAACTGTAAAAATGGAAAAACGAGATTCAATAAAATCCTCTTTTGCTGTGGTATTTCTTTCTGACAGGAATACTTGTTTGAGAAGTGTTCTTACAGACCAATATATTCATAATCATACGACTACTGTGAGCAGAAAAAATACAGTGATCGTTTACACACACACCCCCCTCCCCAAAAACAATAGGGAAACAATGTATTATTTGACTTCAAGTACACATCTAAAAGGAAAGAACAGTTAAATAAGTATAGGAATACTCTTTCTGCACTAACAATACTACTTCACGCCTTTGCTTTGGAATGATAGCTGGGGTTAATACCAACCTTGAGTTCTTACAGAGCGACATGAAGCAACCAAATTTGAAGTTACTCATGGATTTCAACCTTTGCTCCATTCACTTCAATGATTTTCTGTCACTTCTGTAAGGTGTGACAAGGCTACACACCAGTACAGTGGTGTGCTGGGTAGTATTAGCTACACAAGACACTACCCATCACAGGAGTGATGTGCTTAGTAGTTCTTTGTTGTAGGAGGAAGAATTGCTGCAGCTCCAAACACATATTTGCACAGATAACAGAAGAGAAAGAAGAAACTTCAACAGATACCTTGAAAGTTTCCTTTTGACTTTTAGATGCTTAAAAATTTGCAATCACTATTTCCCTCTTCTAAGTTACTGAATGTTAGCTCTTGCACAATTTGTATTGCACTGCTGACTATATAATTTCTTTATTTAGTTCCTCTGCTGCTGCTATGTCTAATACCAAGAGGATTAGTGAAATAGTGACTAATTGGTATTCATGTAAATATAGGGTGAAAAAACCTATTCAAAATATTTTTAAAAAGAAAAGGGAAAAAAAGATATTTTACAGGATTGAAAGAGTAGTGAAAAGAGGATCCTGAAGTAGGGCTAGCACGGAGTAGCAGATGGTGTGCTAGGGAAAGATGCAACTACCCTACTTGAATACAGAGGAAGGGAGAAGATATGATTAGCTGTCTTACCTGTAATTAAGATGTTTTATCTGAAGCAGCTGTTGAACTGCTTATGATTCCTGGTTATTCTACCCCTTTCTAACATGACTGGAAGTAGTTTGTAATTTCTTTATTCTCAGACTTTGGTCAAACCAGGTCAAACACTGCTAGTTAAGGAATTACCAATGGGAGAATGTGTAAACTCCTGTGCTCCAGCCAAGAACCTGAAAATGGATTACCATTCATTGGACTTTCTTTACGCATGCAATATTCCTGCCAACACACTGCAGAGAAGAAGAGTCAACAATTCAAATGTCTGTTATCTTCCTAACAAGTTAATTCCAAACCTTGAAATGAATACCAGACAGATTGCTAATTCTACAGCTATCAATATTTTGCAAGCTAAAAACTCATATCAAAGTTCTGTTGCCCAAGAACCTAGCATCTTCTGCAAGCTAAGAAAGCTGTTATGAGAAAATATTTATTAGAAAAACACAGTCCTAGAACTGTGTATCAACTCTTCATCTTTCATAAGGATGAAATTTCAGGATAGAATCTATTGAAGTCAGCTTGCACCAGCTCAGAGTATAAAGGCTGAAAAATACCTTTAAACTAACAAGCTCTCCAATTTTCACAGTACAGGATCCCAAATGTACCCCAAAGTTTTCCTTCTGAACTTCTACAATCAATTCCCTACTACCCACCTGCAATACCTGTTGCATACGTTACCAATGTTAACATGAGGCACCTGTTTACAAGGGTGAGGCATGAACTAGCAGGCTGCATACCCTACCTAAAAAGAGACATTTTTAACTGCAGCACAACTTGAAGCAACTTAAAATATGAGAGAAAAATAATCCATTTAGAGATTGAGTTGTTTTTACCTTGTAAAAAGGCTTTGTAAATGACATTTGTTTACATTCAGTAAGAAAGTTTGCCTTTACAATGGCTGGAAACAGGTAAGAGTTTAGAAGAACAGTAGAATCTGAAAATCAAAGAGGTAACCTTGATCTTCAACTAATATGCTACAGTAATACAAAATGCCTTGCTTCTTAGAAAATGACCACTTCATTTAGATCAGCAGCAACTGGAACCAAAACCCTTGCTCTCTTAAACAATAATTTTCTGAAGTCTTTAAAGGGCACTTCCCTAACAAAAACAAAATATGTTTAAGTCAGGGTATTGAGAATGGAATGAGGGTACTGAATGCAAACAGAAACTGACAGAAAGGAACTGAAATATGCCAATATTTGGGGGAGAAACAGCTTCCATATTCACACGCTCTCTCTGGGTTAAGCTGTTCTCATTACAAATTTTTTTTTTTTCTGGATACTAGCATAGGAGAAATTGCTTTATTTAAAGAACAATTCATAAACGTTTCCTTCAAGTAAGTCAAATTTTGCAATGAAGTGGTACAGGTCTCAATGAACAACATGGAAAATGTGACCCAAGTCTGTAGACAATTATATCAAAACTAACAATTCCTGGCTCCTCCAAAGATCCCACAACAGGAGAGCAAGGTTTTAGCAGAATCTTTTGAAGGGAAGAAGACACTCATCCATCTCAGAGGAAACTGAAGATAATTGCAGCGTCCTGCTACACCTGTGCTTAGAGAAGAGCGGGTCTGTTCCCTGACAGGGAAAGGAAAAGTGGTGTCTTAAATTTGAGAGTTAAAGGACATCCCAATGAAGTAGAATCATACACTCTTTGTACAGACTTTAGAAGGTTTTCTAAACCACACAGCAGTTACACCAAAGTAAATACTAGAAGTGACTACAGTCAATGAATGCACAGAGATCTTACACCTGGGATTCTTATCAAGGATTATATGCTGATGTTCCCATGGGATCCAGTGCATAACGATCACTTTTGGATGAAGGAATCCTCCATAATGAGTACATGAACACAACAAAATCCTGGACAATTCTTATAGCTAATCTGACCAACTTCTTTCCTTCTCTCAAAAAATGCTTCAGTTTCAGTCTACATGAACTTTTTTTAGTGGAGGATATCAGCTACAAGCCCTAGGTAAGGCATACAGGAATCTGGTGAATGATCAGAGAGAATCAACGGATCAAAGACAAAAAAAAAAAAAAAAAATTAGTGCCACTTGACTAATTTCTACTGAGAAACAGCAGAATCTGCTAGAAACTTCAGCAGGAAGATACATGGAAGCTAGAGTATTATGTGGTCTGGAAGAAAGGTTCTTGTAAAGAGAGATAAAAAAGCTCTGGGTCTGCTCGGTTATGTCAAGTATCTGTGGCCAAAACACAAAATGCTCAAGTATTTCTCAGCTCAAGAGAAGCAGCATGTAAAGAAACCTGCATAAACCACCTTTGTGAGAGGAAGCAATAGGGATGGCTAACCATTCTAGCAGGATAACTGGACAGTAAGTTTAATGAAAACTAACAGAAATATGATTTCAGCTTAGTAACTCTCAGCTTACCTATAAAGCAGTTGGACTAAATAATGATTTTTTTTTTTGTTGTTCCCCTGAAGAAGACCTGTACATGAATATACCACAGTAACAAGAGAAGTCAACAAAATATTTTTGACTACAAATATTGAAACTATCCTGAACAGAAGACTCAGTGAGATAGGAACACACGACGGAGACAGTCCAAAATAGATGACTAAGAAATTGTGTACATATTGAAAAGTAAAAGGAAACATGAACTCTATTAATACATGATTTTCATGCTATCAGGGTTGATTCCACTCCAGTTGAAATAGATTTGTTTAGATTTTCAAGAAACTTTTTAGGATTTCATAATATTTGTCAAGTTATAGAACAAATCAAACAGCAAAGCTCAAAAATGTTCAACTCTACTAAAGAATACTAGTTAGATTTAGTGATACAGGTATGATGTTTACATCTTTCATAAAACAGCAAAAGAAAAAATCCATCAATATTCTATCACAGTTATTCAATTGTTTGGTTTACAATTCCATATATAAACTGAAAAAAACCTACTTACTGGTACAATTTGAAAATGTTTTATTTTTAATCCATGACTCAGCGACAATACAAAAGTTTTGGGGTTACTCTGGCTATCGCGTACCAGGAATACCCTAGAAGAGATCAAAAAATTTCAAAGTAAGATCATTTGAAATCCTTTTATAAACATCCAGTTAAAACTGTTCTAAATTCATTGCAGTAATTATTAGTAAAAAGCATAAATAACATCAATTATGTAAGTTAGGCTTTTAATCAGTATTTCTTTGCACATGTGTCACTGGGAATACTTTCTCCTAAATTCTTTTTCACCTTGTCTATTATGTGAAAAACATGCATTCTCAGAATAAATGACACTGTAGGCGTTAGTTTTTACACTGCATAGAATTACAATACATTTCTTTCAGAAAAGCACCCTCGAAGTTTGTGCTTTGAACAAAATTTTTCTTTGGACTCTGACTACAGAAAACTTGAATTTTCTAAATTACAAGTATTATAAGGGAAATTCAAAAGGTAGTTAAACAGGAATTTTACAGAAAAGGTACTGCAAGGCACACCAGAACGTTTTTCACATCTGGCCAAGCCTCATAAATGCACTCTCATTTCTGCAGCAGAATTACCAACAAGACAAAGCTACACTCTGCTTGCTTTTTAGAATCATTATTCAAATCATGACACTCTGAATGACCAACAGTGCCACTGAAACTAATTCACTGATAACTTATTCCATGAACAAACCAACTTAACTGATAGCTTATTCCATAGAACATGGACAAACGTAACTTTGTCATAGTCCTGGTTAAATAATTTGGTAAAGGCAAAGGATGAGACAGTTTTCATTGAATCATCTGGTTTGGAATATTGGCAGAGAACAGTTTGGAGGACAGGGAAGAACCTGATAGATAGCTTTGGAGTGGATAGAGTCTGAACTGCCTGTATTGTGCAGGTCTGGAACAGATACAGCTGACCCATGTACCAAAGAAGGGAAATGGAGGGACAGCCACTCAGCCGTGCATGGCAAGCATGCTCCTCTTTCAGGACAGAAATCGGCAAAATGGACTTGCAGGTTTCAATCAAGCAAGCATTAGTGACCAATCACAACTGTTTGCCCCACCACACACCAGAAATGAGAGTCCAGCTACTACATGAAAAGAAAGAATTTCAAGGGGGGAAAAAAAAAAAAACAACAGCCAAAGGTTTGCAGTGGATTATCACTGACTTCTGGCATGGATTCAAAGCACTAATTTAATTCTCAAAGTTTTTAAGAGTTCTGTTTTTACACAGCAAGAAAATATCTGTAATGAAGACATTTGGAGTGCATAATCAGTACCATTTCTGTCAAAATCCCTGCGCAGTGTAGTCGGGAGCCCTGTTACTACTGCAGTTCCTCCCCGGGGCGGGCGCCAGCTCGGCGCTCGGCGCTCGGCGCTCGGCGCGGGCAGGGACGGCGGCTCCGCCGGCAGCGCGGGCTCCGCTCGAAGCGGCTCGCTCCCACCACCTAGCGGGCTCTCACCAGCCCGGGACACGAACGGGACTGCTCGCAGCACCCACCGCACATCTGCGCACTAACTTCCGTATTTTATATATTTGTCATCAATTGAAGCGACTGACACTTCGTTTTATTCAGAAAAATGACACTGTAGGAACGTGCCACTTTGCAGATACCCAAAACGGGCTCTCTACACCCAGCTACTAGGATCCACATTAAATGATACACAATGTAATCACTTTGATTAGGATTTAGGCTCCCATTCATCAGTTGTTTTAAAGTACATTTTCTTACTTCTTTCTTTGTTTTATCACAAATATAAGCAACGTTTTTCCTCCTTCTGATAAAAAAATCTTTATTATTTTCTAGCATAATCACAATAGACCTACTTTAGTTGTCAAAGTAGTCAAAAAACTTTATTATGAAGGGCTGTAGTTCACAGAATCTCAGAAATGTTGCCTGGAAGGAGCTTTTAGATGCGCTGGATGACTCCAGTCAACTTCACCCTCATGAACTTCTCTGTATGAAAAGTTGGACCTTTCCATGGGCCTTTTAGTAATGCTCTTATTCACTTCATCAAGCAGATGCTGATCACTTTGCAATCCTGTCAACCATTTAGCACTGAAAAGTCTTGAAACATTCTTTAGGGGGTAAAATACAAAATCTACAATATTACCATCTGAACTTTTCTAAGAAAGTTGGTTTAACACCAGATCCAAAAACTTTCTTCCTTCATAGCTTGCCTTAAGATTGTTGCTGTCCCTAATTCTGTTACTGGGCTATCCAAATACTAAAACTACTGTAGTTTACATAATCGCCTCCTTGTCTTCTAAAAGCCATCATGAACAACATATTTGTTGGTACATACAATATTACAGAGGCCCTACTCCCTTGTCATATATGCATGAGAACTCCTTGCTTGGGATCATCTTCAAAGGCTCAATATGGATTATTTTCTCTGCCCTCACTCCCAGAAACTAGTCTTATTTTTCCTACCAAAAACGGCTGTATTTCTGGTGATAATTCAAGCTTTTAGCTCATCAAAATGATGTCACATGATGTCATGTGTTCATTACTTCACTCCTGACTATGTAACTCCTGAATATATATCTGACAGTGTATGAGCACTCCTACTACCAGTGTTCTAATTAATTCTAGGCAGTCCACACAAAAGTATCATCCTCCTCAAAATCCCACTGCACAGCTATGAATGCCTCCAAGAATATAACATAAATAACACTGTGCTAAACCAATGCTAGCAAGGTATTCACTTTCTCATTTCAGTGTGTGTGTAAGAAATACACTGGAAGATGCATCAGGCCTAGAATGACATCCTGTTCAGAAATATATGTTGGATTCATCCCCACATCCTGTCCCATTCTCCTAACAAATGCAAAAATGAATGCAGAGCACAGAACCAGTTTCAAGATAATAAGCCAGGCTTAAAAACAAAACCCTGAAAATTTAAAAAAATTTTCAAAATACAAAAATGGAAGTCCTTATGACTGCTGTTGTCTCCCTTTCCTTCCCTTCACTTTTTTTTCCTGGAGCCCTTTCTGTAGATGTAGAAAACAGTACAACAACATACTTAAATCTAAAACTGAAGGAATTTAACCAGCAATCTGATGTTCCAGGTACCTAACTGGAAATAGACTCAAAGAAACTGAGATTTTTATGGAATTACTCATTGAATGAAGGAGGCCCACATTTACATTTAATACAGGGCTAAGGATAAAAATGCAGGAATGAAGAGAAGGAGGATTTGAACATAAAATACCTACTTGCCTTTTCATTTTTTAAACTAATATTTAAATGAAATATTTAAAAAACTAAAATCTTAATATTTATTGTTTACTGTTAAAGTAAAAGGATGACATAATTTTTAGTCAATTCATGAGAAAAAAGCACAATTTTTTAAATGTCTGTCCCAGCACAGTTCATCTTAGTTTTCAGAATACTGTTTTCAGGATTCCTTTCACTCTTTCATCACTAATAGACAAAAGACATTGGTGCCAAGGTTGACAGCTCCCAGAGAATCCTGTGAAAAGACACAGCTCTAGTGCTCGGCTCTGAACGGAGATAAGTCATTGGTCAGTGACAGACTCAAAGTCTTAGATCACCACTTCATTGTTTCCAAATGATATAAAATAGGATCTAACCAATCCCCAGATAGCCCTATATAAAAGAATTTTTATTCCTAGAAGGTAAGTGAAAACTTCTTCCTCCACCTTTCCCCAGTAAGAGGCACATGAAAATAGGAGCTGATGGCTGGAAACTTGTCTCAGAGAAGCTACATGAAGAATTAACTTACCCATCTACAAGTCCATGCTGCAAAATAAGTCTCTGAGCCTCTTCTCTAGAGATTTTATGATGAAACCATGACTGAGATCTGTGTATAGCTGTAGAAAAAAGATCAGTGAAAAAAACATTTTCCCTTTATTGAAAGAACCAGTTATGGCATTTCTCTGGCAAGGAATTAACTCACACGTACCCATGTTAGACATGGCAATAGGACTGCCATGTGAGTTGAGTCGGAGACACCCTCTCCTCTGTATGAGAGAGAAGCAAAAACATGTCTTCAAAGCTCTTTTGTTAAAGAACAAACAAACAAGCAAAAAACCCCCACCAAACCAGAAAACACTGTTCTGATAAATGAAAGGTGTTTATACCCGCCATGCTAATCCTTCTTCAACTGCAACTGAAAGGGCTTCTGTTGGATTTTCTATAATTCTGCTTCTGTGTCCTGAGAAATCCATTGCTACTAAAGAATTTTCTGAAATGCTTCTCTGCAACAGAGAAAAATAAATTTAGTTTGCTCACTTTTTACAAGATTCATCATTTAAAAGTGAGCTTCTGAGAAAACATTATGTTTTGTAAGTGATATTTCAAGTATTGGCAGTGTTTCCCATCAGAGCCAAACTCATTTTACCCTAGGGAGCATTTGTAATTCCAGTATGCTGCTGCAAAGCTCAATTTTACAGTCTGGCAGGACAGACCATCTTTTTGCATTACTGCAATGGATGACAAATACATCACTTTACCATAAACTGTATTTATATCTTTAACTATAACTAGCCCTTTCCATGTCAAAACAAGTCAGGGAACTGTTATTAAGATGTCCAAGTAGCAGGGAAGAAAAGGTAAAATACAAAATTATTATACATAATGATCAAATTTAAAAATATTCAAAATATTTCTTAGAAATATGTCAGATTTATGTTTGCTGTATAAATTTCCATTCAGTTTACCATATTTAAGCATTGAAAACAGCAATTTCTGTGGAGTATAACTTCTATTTTAATACATCCCTTCTAACTCTAATCACAGACTCAATAACTACAGCATCTGTTACAAAAAAATGCTTGTTTTTTTTTCTCTCTGTGAAGATCAAATTTGTAACAACTGAATAAGAACACTAGGGTTTGACAAAACAGTCCTAAAAATCACCAAAATGTTTCTCAGAAATCAAGGTTTACAAAATCAGGTTTTGTAAGGATCATTATTGGCTCAAAGGTTGGCAGGCACTGGAATATCTAATAAATAAAAGAGCATTCTAGCACTCTAGAAGTTAAAGCAACATCTGGACACAAAAGGCCCAGATTTCTGTAGGGTGAGCAAAGCTTCCCAGTCCAAAATCAGAGCAGCTCTGGGTTGTTGGTTTTTTGTTTGGTTTTTTTTTGCTTGGTTACAAGCATGAATATAACTAGAAACGGAAGAGAGCAATTCTGTAGTTCACCATAATTCTTGACATTGTAGACTAAGGTCTATCGAGTAACTGCAACCTGTAAAGAACTTTGCAAAAGTAAAAAACCACAAGGGTAAATAAAGAGAAAATGTTTGCCTCTAGAAGAGCGGAGGGAACTCTTTGTAGCTGACGTGGTTGAGAAATCAAGGAACGTGAAATGTGGAAGTGGCTTCCTTATGAAGTATGTTCATTAGCGTGTACACTTAATCCCCAAATTATTCAATTTGCTGTTTAATTCGTGAATTATACACAAGTAGAAAAACAGTGCCATTGTTAGCAGTGGGTATAGATTCTGCTGTTAGAAGCTATGGGAGCTAAAATGCACACAACAGTGAAAGAGAAGAGAATCAGTAGTGGCTCTCTGATCCATCCTAAGACCAGCAGCTGGATGTTGCAGTAGCCTCACATAACAGAAACTAAGACACGGGCAGCGTATTAAGCACATGCTTAATAAGCCATGCTTATCAGCAAGATCACTGAAAACTACTTTTGTGAATACCTGTGACAGCAAATGCATTTCTTAGACATTTTATCAGCAGGAACTATAATAAAAGCTAAAAAAATTCACCATAAAATCATTGTCACAAATCTCGTCAACAGGTAATTTTTATCCAATTTAGCCAATAAAAACCACAAAAGGGATATAAATCATCCATGAAAAAGTCTGAAATCAAATGACTCATAAAGAGCTGGGATAACATAAGATATTAAGAAATGAATAACCTCATCCAATACCAGCTATCTGACTGAGAAGATGGACACAATATCTAGTATAGGCTTTTTTTTTTCCTCCAAAA
>WAAG01024321.1:0-22908 GCA_013390105.1 Tichodroma muraria
CCCTGGCACAGGATGCCCAGAGATTTGTGGCAGCCCCGTCCCCGGAAGTGTCCAAAGCCAGCTTGGATGGGGCTTGGAGCAACCTGGGATGGTGGAAGGTGTCCCTGCCTGTGGTAGGAAGTGGAATGGGATGATCTTTAAGGTCCCTTCCAACCCAAACCATTCTGTGACTGGTTTTGTGGGCAGATGTTGCCAGCTGTGAGCAGGGATGGGCTGCTCAGCCCTCTCCATGACCCTCTGCCATGACTGCACCCGGGTCTGGGTGACGTGCAGGGAACAGCCTACAGAGCACCTCAGCCTGCAGCTGGGACATGATCCCAAGCACCAGAGGAGGGTTTGGTGGTTCCTCAGAGGGGCCAGGACAAGATTTAAGCCTCCTGATCTGAGCCTTCCAAGCTCTGGGCTGCACTGCACCTTCCCAGCTTCCCAGCGCTGTGGGAGCGGCAGGTTGAGTCCTTGTCCCTTTAACAAGTGGATTGCCAGCATGAAACCCTCAGGCTGAGGGGGGCACAGCTCAGCAGGGCTGGCACAGCTCAGCAGGGCTGGCAGGGCAGGGCAGGGAGGGAGCAGCTGGGGACCCTCCAGCTCGTTTCCTTCCTGGGCTTTGCTGGGTGGGCCCTTAGCGGGGGGGAAAAGCTCCGGCTCCTCGTCCCGCCGGATGTGTGGAGAGAACGGCTGCAAAAAAACCCCAAAACCTCCAAACTCCCTGTACCCTGCTGCCAGAGCCACCCCTGCCCTCAAATCACACCTCGCTCACAAATCACCGCTGCCCCGCAGCTCCAGCCCGGCTCAGCGCTGGTTAGGCTGAGCTTAACTCCAGCCAAGGCAGGAAAGAGTGGTCCAACGGTGACTTAACACCACAGGTTTTGGCAAGGCAGCTCCCCTTCCTCTCCTGCAGTCGGGATGGAGATGGTGGCTGTGCTCAGAAGTCTCAGTGAGAGGCCAGGGCTGGCTGTGGTTGGGCCAAGACCAACCTGTTCTTGCTTTTGGGAAGTGTCCAGATGGGGAATGCCAAGGCTCATCACCTGCCGAAGTGTGCAGGAGGCAGAATTCCCAATAAATTCCTTTTGGGCTGTGGGAGATGCTGCCACATTCGGGCAGTAGATGAGAAGGACAAAGACGTGCAAAACCAGGGTAATTTAATTTTTTTATTTGCCCCACTGGGTGATTGCCTTGAAATCATGACACAAAAATCATGTGTTTTAATAGAAATAATGTTCCCAGACCTAACACCACAGAGGGACAAACACATAAATATAATCAGAGTGCCCTTGGGTAGCTCAAAGATGGACAAAATAAACCCCACCTAGGAAATCTGCTGGCTGAAATTGCTGAGACACATGGAGCAGGACTCTGCAGGGAAATGGATGCACAGAAGGTGGGAAGAGGGGTCGTGCCCTGCAGCCTCTTGGGGCTGTGTAGACACGGTGTGGTGGCCCCCTCAGAAGGAGGGAGCTGATGAAAAATGGAAATAAGCCCAGCTGGCATGGCTGGCATCCACATTTATCTGGAAAAATGCCCTTCAGGGCCATTCTCCTCCCTGGTTGGAGCTGCTTGGCTTCCAACCCATCTGGGTGATTTGCCAGCCCCGACCACTGGTTCACTGACCTCCAGCACAAGATGGAAATGACTTACTTAAAAGACAAAAAAAAAAGAATCTGTTGTGGGTTGTGGAGGATGAGAATGTTTCAGGTTAATCTGAGTGTTTTTGCAAGGGGATTGTGAGGTACCTGCCCTTGAGGAGCTTCTGCAAGGGAGCCAAATCAGGTCACACTCGGTGGCCTGGTGGTTTCTGACCTCTCCTGCTCTCTGAACTCTGTATTTCCAGGGAGGAAGGAGTAGGGGGTTGGACTAGATGGCCTTTGGAAGTCACTTCCAACCCAAATTATTCTATAATTACAGAATCACAAAATGGTTGGGTTGGAAAGGATCTTAAAACTCATTCAGTCCAACCCTCTACCATGGCCAGGGACAACTTCCCACTGTCCCCAGTTGCTCCAAGCCCCATCCAAACCTGGCACTAGACACTTTCAGGGATCCAGGGGCAGCCACAGCTTCTCTGGGCAGCCTGGTCCACACCCAGTCTCGCTCTGGAGGTGTTCAGATCCCAGGTGCAGCAGGAAGCTTTGCCCTCTTGTCCTGCTTGACAAAGAACTGGAAGCAAAATAGTGGTGGTTTTACAAATGTATCTGTGGGATCTTAGAGAGGCCACAGTTTTCACCCATTTTAATATAAAGTTCCTTATCATATTTTACCAAACAGCCTGTTAGGAACTTCTCTGGACCCTTAAGTCTCAGGCAGAAAATTCTGTGGATCACCAGCTGACAGAGGAAGTTTCTGCTGGTGGCTGCTGGGCCACCACGTGCACATTCAGTTGTGCAGAGAGAGCCCCAAAAACAACCCAGTCCCGACTTTCTCCATCACTGTTTTCAACTGCAAGGTCACAATTTCACAGTGACCAACTCCTGCAGAAGAATGAGGTGCTCTGAGTGGTGGTTTCAGGGTTTAATCTGACCTGGGAGTGTCTGAGGCACATGGTGGTCACTCATCCTTTTCTGTCTTCACTCTCAGACTGACAAAATACAATATCACTTAATACTATTAATTATTTATCATGTTTTTATTACTAATATCATCATCAGAATTGTTCTTCAAGCAGAAATTGTAGAACTCTGCCCTGTTAAATGATGGCTCGGATGTTTTCCAATATCCATGACCACACCTTTCTCTTCCTTTTGCAGATGAGACTCCCATTATAGCTGTGATGGTGGCCCTGTCCTCCCTCCTAGTCATAGTATTTATTATTATTGTTCTGTACATGTTGAGGTAAGAGCTGCTTTAATGCTGGATTCCCTTGTTTGACAGAAACGATTCCTGAATGAACAGGAATGAGCCTTTTGTGCTGTCTCCCAAGCTAAAGGCTGACACAGCTGGTGCTTTGAAAAGAAACCTGTAAGGACAGTGAATGAAAATGATGTTTGGGGTTATCTGCTGAATGATGCTTACTCCTTTCTCTGCAAAGCTGCTCCTCGTTTGGGGAATTCCTGTTCTGCCTCTCAAAATGTCACATTTAGCAGGGTAGATGGAACTGAAGCCCTGGCAGTGTGGGGAAAAGCAGGTGAGGTTTCCTCGTGAGGCTAAAGATGATGGACTGAGTAATCCAGGGAGGCTGAACACAGCCACAAAGTCCTTTCAGTGTGTTATTCCTTGATTCCCATCGTGATAGCAAGCAGGATCTACATTCAAACTCTCTTTTGGGTACCAAGCCTTACGTGGTCCCTGTGTACCTTTCACTGTGAACGGCAGGAGCTTGTGAGGAGTGTTAGGTGAAGCTGTAACTGAAATTACAGCATCATAAAGCCTTCTTAGATCCGTTTTTTAGAATCTAAGCATCTGCCCTGCTTAAAATAAAGCATTCCCAGCTCCTGAAAGCATAACTAAGAATGTCTTTATTCACCCGCAGTAAACATTTTAATTTACTCACCAGTTTGGTGATTAAGTCTTTTAAAAAAAAAAAAAAAAAAAATTTCCTTAGCAGTGGAAAACTTCCCCCTGGCTCCAGGCCTGCCCTCACAGCAGTGAACCTGAGGAGAGTTTTGCCTCAGGAGTTCGGCTGCAGCAGAGTTTGAGTCCTTCCCACCTGGCTCCCAGCCCTGAAAGAAAGGGTTTGTGTTCACTGCCCAGTGATTCAGCAAAACTCCAAACTTCAGGCAAAGGGAGGATGAGCAGCTCCAAGTTAAAAGCACATGGAGCAGGGATTTGCTGCAGGACAGATCAGCCTGGGCTTTATGTGCTCTGCTGGATCAGCCCAGGGAGCAGGGACTCCTTGGGGTGTCCTCTGTGAAGAGCACCCTTAAAGCTTCTCTGGTTTCCACCTGGCTCCGGGCTCCTGCAGCTCTTCCAGACGTGCTCAGTGGAAAGCTCTGCCCGCAGGCAGGATTGTAGAGGCCCTGCAGCCTCCAGCTGGACCCACCAGCTATTCCATGAAGCCTTGAGAAAGTGTGGCATCTCTCCTCTGGGAGGGGACCTGGGCTTCCTGGTGGGTATTTACTGACTTTTCCACCCCAATTCTCTTTGGCAGGTTCAAGAAATACAAGCAGGCAGGGAGCCACTCCAACTCCTTCCGGCTGTCCAACGGCCGGACGGACGACACAGGTGAGTCCACCTGGTGCCCCCCAGGGGCTCCCCCACCTCGTATTCCTGTAGGCAAATACTGTTCAATTTATATTCTGTTGTTGTTGTTGTTTCCTGATCTCCTTTGTTCCGTGTCTTCCATGGTTTTGGCAGGCTTTCGTGGAATGAGGGTTTATTTCCCAGCTTTCATTCCACTGACTAAATGTTTGCCCTCAAGTGGTTGATATTAAAATGGGTGGTCACTTCCAAAATCACTACTCACATTCCTCTTGAGTTTTCACAGTATTTCTTTGACTCAGATGAGAACTTTTTGAAAAAACACATCTTTGGGCAGTAATTAAACATTCGTCTGCTCTTTCAGATTAGGATGTTTTCTGATTAAAACTCAGATCTTCATGCTAACTGTGGACACCAAACTAACATTTCCAGGAGGAAACAGGGAATACACTTTAATTTCATTAATACATTTTTGTACCTCCTAAACATGCACAGATGCAATTTTAAAGCCTTGTGTAATGTCTGAATTCCTCTGCCCCTGAGTTGTGAGCCAGAGCTGACACTGAGGGTCTGAAGTTGGGCATCTCCATCCATGTGTAGGCACTGATTAAGATCTGAGGAGACCTCTTAAACTCAGTTCAGCTGTTTTTTCAGCAATGCTTCCACATAAACCAGACACCTTCTGAGAAGCACTAACTGGAATTCAGCACCTTTTTTATTTTATGTTGGCTGCTAAGACCTTCCCTGCCTGTCTTACATCACCGTAAAAGGAGGTGTGAACTTCATAAACCCTCAGCTGTGTTGGTGTAACCCTCACACGGCCTTTCTGGGCTTTGCTGAGCAGCACAAGCAGCAGCTGCCTTTGCTGTGCCCTCCTGGGAATTGTGTCCCAGTGGTGGTGCCAGATTTTCCATGTGAGAGAGGGAGAAGTTGGAATTCAAAGCGAGGTGCTCTCCAGCCCCAGTATTGACTTGGTCCTCAGTGCCCTGTCCTGCCTCTGGGAGAGTGTAGATCCCAGGGTGTTGATCATCATAGGGTCACTGATTTTTTGGGGGGTTGGAAAAGTCCTTTAAGATCAACCATTCCCCCAGGACTGCCAAGGCCACCACTGACCCATGGCCCCAAGTGCCACATCCACATGGCTTTTAATTTTTAAATCTCTCCAGAGATGGGGANTCCTCAAGACCTTTTTGTGAGAAGCCCAGAAGTTCCCCCAGGACAGGAGGTGCCTCAGCAGTGCCAGCACAGGGGACTGGCACTGCCCCGACCCTGCTGCCACCCCAGCGCCGCCACAAGCCAGGTGCCACCGTGCTCAGAGCAGCCCGCTCTGGTGGAAGCTGCTGGGACAAGATGCCCCCCTCTGACATCCCCTCCAACCCAACCCGTTCTGCGGGACACGAGGACCCCCCTAAACGCCCGGGGTCCCCGCGCTCACCTGGGCGTGGGTGGGCAGCGCCGGGCACGGGGGACAGCTGGTGGCCCCTGTGACCCCCGGGTGTCATTGCAGAGCCGCAGAGCATGCCCCTGCTGGCCCGCTCCCCCAGCACCAACCGCAAGTACCCCCCGCTGCCCGTGGACAAGCTGGAGGAGGAGATCAACCGCCGCATGGCCGACGACAACAAGCTCTTTCGGGAGGAGTTCAACGTGAGTGCCTCTGCTGCTGCCCGCGGATGCCGCGGGCTGCCCTCGGGGTCGGGTTTAGGGTGTGGCTCTGGGGGGTTTCTGGAAGGGCTGAGCGGTGGCAGGGCCGATCGTGTCCCTGAAGCTGTGGTGAGGCTGGCTAAGCCGTTGGTCCTCGTGCTCGCTGCAGAAAACAGAGGGTTTCTGGCAACCACCTCTTCACAGTTACGTTTTCCTGGGTTCAGGAATGATCCTGGGTGTCTTGGGGTCTTCCAGAGCTCCCCTGCTCAGCGATTGCCGCCCAAGCTCTGCCTCCCTCCTCCCAGTCCTCGTGGCTTTAAATCCACGAACGACCGGAAAAAAGTTTTGACAGAGAAACAGGAATGACCCCATCTTATTTCAGTGAGCTGTTAACCCTGAAACACAATGCTGACAATGTATGGGACAAAGGCTGGCCTTCAGCTGTGAGGAACTCGGGTATTGTGCTTGTCCCACGAGCCCAAAACATTTCTTCAGGGATGGCTACAACCTCTTCTTGACGTTGCTGAGCTTTGCAGCTTGGGACAATAAATCTTTTTTGCCTTGTCAATACAAAAATAGAATAGAATTGAATGGAATAGAAAGGGGTAGGTTCATTAAGGCTGGAAAAGCCCTCTAAGATTATTGAGTCCAGCCATTAACCCAGCACTGCCAAGGCCACTGCTAAGCCATGTCCCCAAGTGCCACATCTACACTCTTTAACACTTTCAAGGATGGTCACTCCACCGCTGCCCTGGGCAGCCCGTGCTGGGGCTTGACAACTCTCCCTGTGAAAATATTTTCCTAAATAATACCCTGGCCCAGCCTGAGGCCGTTCCCTCTCCTCCTGTCCCTGTTCCCTGGGAGCAGAGCCCGACCCCCCTGGCTGTCCCCTCCTGTCAGGAGTTGTGCAGAGCCAGGAGGTCCCCCCCGAGCCTCCTTTGCTCCAGGCTGAGCCCCCTCAGCTGCTCCTCATCAGACCTGTTCTCCCAGCCCAGGTCCAAGCCATGATATGGCACCATGAGAACAAGGAGAAGATAAAAAAAAGCCACTCGACTTTGTCCAGCTGCTACAAAATTTGATCCCTTTCCTGGCCATGCTGAGATGAAACCAAATAGGTGCAATGAATGCCCAGGGAGGGGGATTTTTAGGGTTATAAATACCTGATTGCCCTGGACACTTCCTGCCCTCCTGTCAGCTGGAGGAAGGGATGGTGGATACCTCCAGAACATTCTTTGCTGTTCAAAGAGGCTGTGGAGTAACAGTGCTGGGGAAACACCTCCTGTGCTCGACTGGGAAACCCAGGGACAGGGTCCCCTGTCACCCCAGTACTTCCCCACCAAGCCCCTGGTGCTGCTCCTGCAATCATTGGTGGGCTGGTGGGGGCTTAGTCAGGTCACAATTAGCAGCACTGTTAATGAGGGAGTCTTACAGGAGCCTCCGTGGACAGGAGTCAGGAATGAGCTCGTTGGTGCTGCCGGGTGGGTTCGGAGCTGGAGGCTTTGCTGCCACCTCGTGTCCATGGATCAGGAGATTCCAGACATCTTTCCAAAGGGACTGGTTCTCTCTGGTCCAGCCCAGCTATTTAAAGGTCACTTTGAGCTCGGTGGGGAGGAGGAGCTGCTGCTGGGGTGGAGGTGAGGGGTGTTGGTGGTGGGGACACGTCCAGAGGGGCAGGATGCTCGGATGTGGCATTTGCCAGCACATTGTTCCTGCTGTGCCATGAAAACATCATGGAAAACCCTTTTTTTCCTTCCATCTCAGGCTCTCCCAGCATGTCCCATACAGGCCACGTGTGAAGCTGCTTCCAAGGAGGAGAACAAGGAGAAGAACAGATACGTGAACATTTTGCCCTGTACGTGTCGGAGCTGGTTGGATGGGGGGGAAACACTCAGGGGCTCCTGCCAGGACTCCCCATTCCTGGTTTTGGGATGGGCAAGGGAACAGTTGAGGGCATTTCACCTCCCAGGTGGGTGGCTGTGTCTGCTCTAGCTTTAGATACCTGTGAGGAGAAGCTCCCTGGAGCCCTCAGCAGCCAGGAGGCTTTGAGGAGTGGAACGAAGGGGAAATGCCAGGAGGGACAGTTCTTGCCTGGTGGCATTGGGCAGTGGGCTGGCTTGGGGTGTCCTCAAATATGCACTCTGCAGAAGGAAAACTACCCTGGGCAAGATCTGGGACCTCTCTGGGTTTAAGCAAGAGGAATTTGGGGGCATAAAGGTGTTCTTGCAGCGGAGCCAGGAGCGTGGGCTGCACTCTCAACACCTGGATTCTCACTACGCCAGGTACCAGCAGAGTGGAGGGGGTTGTCCTTAATGCAGAGCTTTAATTTCCCTCCAGATGATCATTCCAGGGTTCACCTGACTCCCGTGGAAGGGGTCCCTGACTCCGACTACATCAACGCCTCCTTCATTAATGTGAGTTTTGTGACGAGAAGGGGAAATCCCCGCCAGGAGCAAAGCCGGGCGGGCTGGTTTGGAAAGGGCTGGGGAACCACTTCTCCTGGAGCTGGGCATTTCTGATCTGCAAACAGCTGATGAACCATGGAATCTTTGAGGTTGGGAAAGCCCTCTAAGACCTACAAGTCCAAGCATTCCCCCAGCACTGCCAGGGCACCACTAAACCATGTCCCCAAGTGCCACATCCACGCGGTTTTAAATCCTTGAAGAGTGCGGCCAGTTGATGATCAGTGCTTCCCAGCTTGCAGGGCTGGATGTGGGGAGGGGATGAAGAAGAAATCAAGGAATCCAGCTAAAATGGAAGCAGCACTGCCCTGCTCTGCCCCTGGGAGAAGATGGGTTCTTTGTGGTTGTCACCATGTGGCTCAAATCAGCTCGAAGGGTCATGTGAGAGATGCAGGCACATGAAGCAAAGCAAGACTCAAAAGAGCTTTTTCCTTTCCTCCCCAGTAAATAAAACACACAAAATCAATCCCTCTGAGTTCTACAGCCCCTCTTCCAAGGATCAGTGCTGATTTTCACGTGATGCTCTGGATGCAGGGTCTGACTCCAGTGGAAGGGCTGTCAAGTAGCACTTCATTAGTGCATTGTGCCAGCAAGTGGGGTCATTCCTGCACTCTGTGAGCACGGAGAGTGTTCCTTTGGGAAAACAGCCCTTTGCACAAAGGATTTTCTATTATTTCAGCCCATCTTTGGAGCTGATTCTCCCCTCAGAGGCTGCAGCCCCCCTTCTCTGCACAAGGGAGAATGAGCAGCAGAGCACATGCCAGCTGTTTGTTCCTCAAGTGGATGCATTTCGTGACTCTTGTGTTAGAGAAATATTAATTTCTCTTCCTTTTTCTTCTTTTCTTGCAGGGGTACCAAGAGAAAAACAAGTTCATTGCTGCACAAGGTAAATTCTCGACTATTCCCATTCCAGCATTGCTCTGTTGGGAGCAGCTGGGCTGGGTCCCTCTGCTCAGTGGAGCTGTGCCACTCTACCCACAGCACAGCATCTTGCAGAGCTCCCCTGGTTAAAAGGAGGCCTGGCTGCTCCACAGATTGTTCCCAAAATGATTTTCCCAGTCAAAGAGCAGTGCTGGATGTCTTGGACAGAGAGAAGTCCAACCTGTGCAGTCCCACTGCTGGAGGGTGTTGTGACCTATGGAAATACTGCCAGGGAGCTGCTTAATTAAATTCCCCAAATCACAGAATCATGGAATGGTTTGGTCTGAAAGGAACTCATCCCATTCCACCCCACTGCCATGGATTGGACACCTCCCACTATCCCAGGTTGCTCTGAGCTCTCTTGAGCACTCCCAGGGATGGGATAGAGACAAATGTCCTTGTGATCTTCAGAAGTCGAAGCACATCCCTAAAACCAAAATCCCCACTCACGTGGTGGGGGATCATGTCAGCAACAGGATGTTACCTGCCCATAGGAGTGTTTTATATTTCCTCTCTTGACTTGCCAGTGGGTCAGGGCATTCCTGGCCAGTTTCCCTGGCTCTGGCTGGAGAAGGAGGCTGGATCAGGTCCGTGATTCCAGGCTCAGGTTAAGCTTTGGCTCTGCTGTTGTCTTGGCTCACCCTGAGCCTCAGCCTTGGCAAGGGAGTGCAGAGTGAGTTAACTTCATGTCTGGCAGGCAGCAGGGAGCTATTCCCGTGCCACACTGAAATGGGATCCCATGGCTAAAACCCAAAATCCCAGGGCAGGACTTCGTGGACTCTGGGACAGCCACAGTTTCCCTGGGTGACCTTGGGCAAGTCCATGCTCTGTTTGTCTGGTTTCCCCTTCTTGAGCTAAATATGGAATTCTTGACCATAAAAGAAATCCAGAAATTCCAGCTGTTGTGTGATAGGATTATTCCTTGGATCAGGCATGCCCAGACACCACAGCACCTCCTGTGACCTGTTGCCAAAAACTGTGTAGGATCATCCATGACATGTGATCTCACACGCTGGGGTTTGGCTCCAGATTGTGAGAGGTTGATCCCAAAGAGGACTTTTTGTTTCAACTTCCCCTCAGGACCAAAGGAAGAAACAGTGAACGATTTTTGGAGGATGATTTGGGAGCAAAACACAGCGACAATTGTCATGGTGACCAACCTGAAGGAGAGGAAAGAGGTAGGTGCCGGAAGGTTTCACAGCCTGGGATTGGACCCAAATTGGGCCAAATCCGGCACATCCTCTGCCTATGGGCATGTCCTGGAGCCATTCCCAGCCTTGTGAGGGTGTCCAGAGCTCACCTGCACCTGTTTTCTCCCCCCACAGTGTAAATGTGCTCAGTACTGGCCGGATCAGGGCTGCTGGACCTACGGGAACATCCGAGTGTCCGTGGAGGACGTGACCGTCCTGGTGGATTACACCGTGCGCAAGTTCTGCATCCAACAGGTGCCAGGGATCACCTCTCCCATCCCTTCCTGTCCCGTCCCATCCCTCCCCTCTCCACAGTGGGCATCCTGAAGGTGCTGGCACAGCTTCTCCAAGGCTCTGTGAGAGCAGAGTTGGGATGAAATGACCCCCAGCACCCATTTTTAATCAGAGTTGTTAGGAATTTATTCCTCCCGAGAGCCTGTTCCCAGTGGAACCAGCATGGCAGTGCTGAGAGCAGGGAAGCTGAGGGATGCCAGGGCTGAAATTCCATCCTGAAGTACTCCAGCGCTTGCTGTTACCAGTGTTGGTTCCTGCTCTCACCCACAGACACTTAATGCCTGAAAATAATCAGATTTATCCCCTCAGCTGAGACAAAATCCAGCGCCATATGAGTTGAGTTTGATTGCTTTCCCATCTGTCACCACGTTTCCTCCAAGGAGACTCTGGGTGTTTTAGTCACTCTGTTTGTTTTCCTGCCACTCTCAAGAGGCAGGCAGGGAAGAGTTGGTGCCTGCAAACCTGTCTGGACCCTAAGGGTGATTCTCCTGAGCCTCATCCTTCACTCCAATGGCCTGGACACGTGTTTTCCTCCCCTGCCTTTAATCCAAGGATGATCTGGGCAGAGGAGTGGGAAAGGATGGAGCAACAGCTTCTGTTTGAGCTTGTTGAGGATGGCTGCCAGGCTGGATCCACAGGCAGGGACAGGCTGGCATCTCACACCCCTTGGATGTGGGATGTGGTGCCGGGTGGTTAAAATGTCATGTTTTTAGAGACTGATTTGTCCCAGAGCCTGAGTCCATGCCCTTTCAGCTGTGGACGCTGCTTCTTATGCCATCCAGCTCCATCTCGGGTCTGCAGCTGCCTCTCTCTCTTAATTTTGGGGGAAGAAGGCAAAGCTGCGTATTTCTCATTAACCTGAGTCCACCTTTCCCCTCCAGGTGGGAGATGTCACGAACAAGAAGCCGCAGCGCCTGGTGACCCAGTTCCACTTCACCAGCTGGCCCGACTTCGGGGTGCCCTTCACCCCCATCGGGATGCTGAAATTCCTGAAGAAGGTGAAGACCTGCAATCCCCAATATGCAGGAGCCATAGTGGTGCACTGCAGGTGAGTCCTGCTCACAGCCAGCCTCTGCCCGTCCTGGGTCACCTGGAAAGCGTCTCCTATTTAAAAGGAATTTTTTTTTTTTTTCCCCCCCTCGGTCAGGACTTTTTCATTATCTTTATTTAACTTTTCCCGTGTTAAACGGGGATGTTCCTCATGGGGACATGCAAAAAAATGCGTGAATTTGAAGGAAGGTCTCGGAATCAGTGATGTTAGGATGTTACAGCTCGTCTGGAGGGGTCATTTGGGTTGGCTGGATGCTGAGTGAGCCAAGCTGAGCACTGGTGGCATCTCCCTTGGCTCTGCACTGCCCTGGCAGGAGAAGATAAAATTCTTTGGGAGAATTTACTCAGATTTTGGAATTTTCTCAGAATTTTCTCAGAATTTTGGGAGAGTTTACTCAGTACTGAGCTGACAGATTGCCTGGAGCAAGGGCCATGGAGATTGGCCTCAGCTGGAGTGGTTTCAGGCACAGCAGCAGCCCTGGGGGAGCCACAGGGGCTTCCATGTAAGGAGAGCCCCATGGTTAAAGGCAGAGATGGTCACATTTGCACCATCCCAAATTCATTTTCCTTGCCTTCTTGGGAAGCAGCTGATTCCAAGAGCTTTGTCTCTCCTTAATGTGTGCTGGTCTCATTGAAGACAATGTTCTCCAACCCCCCTGCCATGGGCAGGGACACCTTCCACTAACCCAGGGTGCTCCAAGCCCCAATGTCCAACCTGACCTTGGACACTTCCAGGGATTCGGGGAGTCGAATCCAGGGATCCAGGGATTCGAGAAGCCACAGCTTCTCTGGACAACCTGTGCCAGGGCCTCCTCACCCTCCCAGGGAAGAATTCCTGCCCAACCTCCCACCCAACCCTTCTCTTGCAGCGCCGGGGTGGGACGCACGGGCACTTTCATCGTCATCGATGCCATGCTGGACATGATGCACACGGAGAGGAAGGTGGATGTTTACGGCTTCGTGAGCCGGATCCGGGCTCAGCGCTGCCAGATGGTACAGACAGATGTGAGTGTGGTGCTGCCCTGCCCTCTGGGCGTGGGGCTCCTTCACCCAGTCAAAGCCTACGTGAGGCTTGAGTGTGTCACCCCTCATTTTGGGTGATGCTGCATCAAGTGAGCCCTTCACGGGGTGCTGCTCTTTTTGTAGAATCATTAAATCGTTTTAAGTTGGAAAAGATCGAAGTCCAACCGTTCCCCCAGCACTGCCAAGGCCAACAGTGATCCATGTCCCCAAATGCCACGTCCACATGGCTTTTAAATCCCTCCAGGGATGGGGACTCACCCTGGGCAGCTGTGCCAGGGCTGAACAACCCTTTCCAAGAAGAAATTTATCCAATATCCCACCTGCCCCTCCCCTGGCACAGCTTGAGGCCATTCCCTCTCATCCTGTCCCTTGTTCCCCCCTGGCTGCCCCCTCCTGTCAGGGAATCTTGTGGAGCCAGAAGGTCCCACCTGAGCCTCCTTTTCTCTAGGCTTGGAGAACCTTTTGCGTCACATCTGCTTTGCTTGGTGTGGTAAATAAAGTCCCAGTCCCCATTTAGTGGCAGGAAGGTTGTCACTCACTTCTCTGGAGCCTCAGGGGGTGGGCAGGGAGCAGCGGGTTTGCACCCAGCATGTGCTCACCAGGCATGGAACATGGCAGAAAAAAAGGAGCAGGGGAAAAAAAACGAAGTAACTTGTATGGATAGAGGGGAGGTGTAGTTACGAGCAGTGGGACCAATTTAAAAAAGATTTCAGGGAGACAGACTTCCTTTCATGGCTTCTCCCTGCCACCCTCCAGATGCAGTATGTGTTCATATACCAAGCACTTCTGGAGCACTATCTCTACGGTGACACAGAGCTGGAGGTGACCTCGTTAGAGATCCACCTCCAGAAGATCTACAATAAAGTGCCAGGGACCAGCAGCAACGGGCTGGAAGAGGAGTTCAAGGTGAGCGTGGCTGTTGTCCTGCTGGATCTGCTGCGATGGTGCAGGGATCACCTGGCACTGGGTGGCTCTGAAACTCCCCTCTGCTTTGCTCCTTGCCCTGCAGAAGCTCACTTCAATCAAAATCCAGAATGACAAGATGAGAACGGGCAATTTGCCAGCCAACATGAAGAAGAACAGGGTGCTTCAGATAATTCCATGTAAGGCTTGTTTGGCTGCGTGTCCTGTGGGTGTGGGGACGGGAATCAGGCTGGAGAAATGGGACAAACAGGGACCTTGTGATGCTCAGCAAGGAAAAGGGCAAAGTCCCTGGGGAGGGACAAGCCCGGGCACCAGTCTGTACTGGGATCACCCAGCTGGGGGACAAGCAGCTTGGCAGGAAAGGACCTGGGGGTCCTGACAGACTCCGGCCTGAACCTGAGCCAGCAAAGTGCCCTTGTGACAAGAGGGACAGTGGTGGCCTGGGCTGTGTGAGACAAAACACTTCCAGCAGCTCCAGGGAGAGGATCCTGCCCCTCTGCTCAGCACTGGTGAGGCCACACCTGGAGCACCGAGACCGGTTCTGCCTCCCCAGGACAAGAGGGACATGGGCAGACTGGGGAGAGCCCGGAGAGGGGACTGGAGCATCTCTGCTCTGGGAGAGCTGGGACTGCTCAGCCTGGGAAAGGCTGGGAGAGCTGGGACTGCTCAGCCTGGAGAGGAGAAGGCTCCGGGGACCTCATCCCTGGCCATCCACACCTGCAGGGAGGGTGCAGAGAGGATGGAGCCAGGCTCTTGCCAGTGGTGCCCAGGGACAGGACAAGGGGCCACGGGCACACACTGGCCACAGGAGGGTCCCTCTGAACGCCAGGGAACACATTTGGGCTGTGAGGGTCACCAGGTGCTGACACAGGTTGGCCAGGGATGTTGTGGAGTCTCCATGCCTGAAGATACTCAAACTTTGGACACAGATGGGCAGCCAGCCCTGTATGACCCTCTCTCTGCTGGTTTCTGCTGCCAAGACTTTCTGCCTCGAGGGGAAGGGAGTCCCAGTGCTGAGCAGGTCCTTTTCCTGGAGAGCTCAGCATCCCTTTCTTCTGCCCCAAACCAGGGCATGGCAGAGGGTGGAGCTGACTGTCCTTGTCCCAGCCAGGTGCACTGTGCTCCCCTTCCCTTATCTCTGTCTCCCACTTAGGGCTTGGTGGCTCCCCAGCTAAAGGCCATGCAGGTTGTCCCAAATCTCAGATCGTTTTGTTCTGTTCCAGATGAGTTCAACCGAGTAATCATTCCAGTGAAGAGAGGGGAAGAGAACACAGACTATGTGAACGCTTCCTTCATTGATGTGAGTCTTCTCCAGTCTTCTTCCCATCTTCTCCTAATGGAAACCACCTCATGCTGCTTCCTTTGGGAAGAATTTATCCCAAACACTCCTTTTATGAGTTTTGTACAGCTCCCTCCACGTGACTTTGCTTTGTGTCACTGGATGGTGCTGGTTTCTTTCTCCAAGAACCCCCAGGTATATCCAGCTCCTTGTGGGAGAGGAGAGCTGGAGTCTGAGCAGAGCCTCCAAACCCTGGGCTTACTTCTGCCCCTCTCGGCTCTGCTCATGGCTGTGGAGAACGGATCCACGTATCCATGGAAATAACACAGCACTGGCCATTTGGTCAGAAAACATCCACCAGATTAGATTAGGGAGCAGTACACGATCCCAAAACCTTGGAGAGGAGCCAGGTCAATCCCATTACACCTGTCTGGGTGGTGGCAGGAGGCGAGGCAGGGAGGTTAAGTGCTGTCCTCACTCTGAGGAGGAGATAAGTGATTGCACATCCTTCTCTCCTGAGCAATCCTGTTGACTCCAGGGAGACATCTGGGATGAGTATTGACCTTCGTGCAGTGATGCCAGTGCTGGCCAAGTGACAGACCCTGCTCTTTTCCAGCCCAATTTCTGCTTTTATCTCCCAATGACACAGGGTTTTTTTGGTTTTTTTCCCAGAAAGGCAATCACCGGGTTTGCCCACTAAAACCAGTTTATTCCCAGTTCTAACATCCCTAATTAATTGCTCCCTGAAATCTCCTTTGCTGGGTCCCTGCTGTGGCTGCGGGAGCAGCCAGGAGCAGCTGCCTTGTTGTGCATCCAGATCAGAAAGCTTTCGTGGCACGTAAGCAATTTGGGCTGAGGATTCAATTTCCTGCCTCTGCTGAACTTTGCTTAAATGACAAACTCCAAATGACGAAGCATCTGCAGTCACAGTCTGCAGAGAGGGCACAGGGGAGTCAGAGGGGTTTGGAAACAGGAGCTGTGGCTGTGGAAGAGCCAGAGTCATCCAGCCTTCCTGCTGGTTTTCATAGGTCACAGAATGGTCTGGGTTGGAAGGCATCTTAAAGATCATCTAGTTCCATTTAGTTCTGCTTGCTTCTTCCAAAAATGCCCAATGAAAATCGTACCTGGAGTACTTGGAGCTAAGGCAAAGCTCTGCTCCAGCACTCAGAGCTCGCATTATTGCTTAGGTGCACTGGAAACCCAAATGGATAAAGCCAGGTGCACGTAGGGGATATGATCCTCCCAAAATTGAACTGAGCTTGGTAGGCCAGCCGTGTCCAAGAGGTTCCTCCTGCTGGTGCACTGACCCTGTTCCCACATCGCAGGGTTATCGCCAGAAGGATTCCTACATCGCCAGCCAAGGGCCGCTGCAGCACACGATAGAGGACTTCTGGAGGATGATCTGGGAGTGGAAATCCTGCTCCATAGTGATGCTGACGGAGCTGGAGGAGAGAGGCCAGGTAAGCTCCCGGGATCAGCTGCACTAAGCACCAGGGAAGTAAATAAATGAACGGCAGGAGTTTGGAATGGGATGACCCTTGAGGTCCCTTCCAACCCAAACCGGTCTGTGATTCTGGGAGTTTGTGAAGCCTGGGGGATCCCACCTGGTGCTGGGCAGCTTCCAAAAGATTCTTCTGTCCAAACCCATGGGAAAAAATACGGGGTCCTCACCCTGTGCACCCCTGTGATGCTTCCTCAGGAGAAGTGTGCCCAGTACTGGCCGTCCGACGGCTCCGTGTCCTACGGAGACATCACGGTGGAGCTGAAGAAAGAGGAGGAGTGTGAGAGCTACACGGTGCGGGACCTGCTGGTGACCAACACCAGGGTAAGAGCCTGGCTGCTCCCTCTGGGGACCTCTGCGTGCTCCTGGGTTTCACTGCCATGGGCCCGTGCTGGTGTTCCTCAGCTCCATGAGCTCCCCTTTGTCCCAAAGGGATTTTATCCCTGTATCCCTGCCTCCCACCCCTGAGAGTCCCTGCCGTGCTGCTCGTTCCTCCAGCGTCCCCTCTGTTCTGCTGCCCTCACCACCGAGCCTCCCTCCTGCTCCCCATTCCCCCTGCACTTTCCCTACTCCGTGCCCTGGGAATGCCGCTCCTCCACAAGCAGCTTTCCTACACGGATTCTTATCCCAAAGCCCTGAGCCCGTGGGTTCCTGGGTACAGATCTTTCACCAGCTGCCTGACCTCGAGCTGTGCCCTCCCAACAGGAAAACAAGAGCCGACAGATCCGGCAGTTTCACTTCCACGGCTGGCCAGAAGTTGGGATCCCCGGGGATGGGAAGGGCATGATCAACATCATCGCGGCGGTGCAGAAGCAGCAGCAGCAGTCTGGCAACCACCCCATCACTGTGCACTGCAGGTACAACCTGGCTGGAGCAGCTGGGCCACCCCTCCGAGGGGATCTGCTCCACCAGGAGCTTGGGAGATGGTCAGAATCCCAGAGCATGTCCTGGATAAACTGGGAGGGGCTGGGGCGGGACTGGCTCCTCCAGTTCCTTGGCGTTTCCCGTGTGGATTGTCCCCTGGGCAAAGCCAACAGGGGCAGGGCAGGGGCTTCCCCTCACCCCGTGGTTTCTCTTTCCCAGTGCTGGAGCAGGAAGAACGGGCACCTTCTGTGCGCTGAGCACTGTCCTGGAGAGGGTGAAGGCAGAGGCGATCCTCGATGTCTTTCAGACAGTCAAGAGTTTAAGACTACAGAGGCCACACATGGTGCAGACACTGGTAGGTGCCTCCTGCCCCGCCAGAAGCTCAGCAAGGATGGGCTGGGGGCTCACTGTTGAGCAAAAACCTCTTTGATTCAAGGTTTTTGTTCTCCATGGAAGAGGGAGTGAGGGAAGATGTGGGTTCATCATCCCTGAAGTGTCCAAGGTCAGGCTGGACGGGGCTTGGAGCAACCTGGGATAGTGGAAGGTGTCCCTGTCTGTGGCAGGGAGTTGGAGCAAGGTCATCCTTAAGGTTTCTTCTTACCCAAACCATTCTAGGATCCATGATTCTAAGGAGGTGGGCCAGGAGGTGTCTCCCCTTCCCCTTGTTAAGGCATCAAGTGCCTTCTAAGCACTGACAGAAGTTGTAGGAACCTCCTTGGAGACATCCTCAGCCACAGCCCATACATTAATGGGCTGAAACACCTGGAAAAGTGTCCTGGAGTGGCTGTGGAACCCTGCACTTTGGTAGGGTTGGAGCAGGTGGGGCTGGGTGAGGTCTTGCAAGAGGGGTTTGCTCAGGGTTTGTAAAGAAAAGTCTTTTGGGATCCAAACAGAACCTCAGGGAGGGACGGGGAAAGCGGAGTTTCTTTTGCCATGAGTACCCCAGCAAGGGTTTGGGAGTCACAAGGAGGTGGGACCTGCTCTGGACTCCTGACCAAACATCAGGTGCTGTCTCAGGTGTGGATTTTCCTGGTCTAAAACTGTTCTCTGGCAAATCCCACAGGAACAGTACGAATTCTGCTACAAGGTGGTGCAGGAATACATCGACGCCTTCTCAGACTACGCCAACTTCAAGTGAAGAAAAGCAGGAACAAAAATCCACACCCACCTCCCCCGAAACAAATGACAGAAGAGTTGCCTTCTTTAATATTTTGTAATATTCTGTTTGTTAATATACCCCCCCAAACAAAAAAAAAACAAAAACTATGTGTATATATCTTAACTGTTTTAGAGGTTGGTACCATAAGCTTCATATTAGCTGGAGATTTTATATGTAGCAAAGTGTTAGTGCAGATACTGTTGGCTCCTTTTTTTCCAATGTTTTATTGGGGAATTAAACAGCGTGATGTTTGGATTAATATTGTCATGCCATCTCTCTTCTGGAGAGTTGATACAGGCTGTTATTTTGTTTGTAAATCTTTTTTTTTTTTTTTTTTTTTTTCTCGAGGGAGTAAAGCCTTTTTAAAAAAAAGAAAAAGGAAAGAAAGATATCCTGGATCTCATCTGAAAACAAAACCCAAACTCCCCCCACAACCCCACCAGCATAAGCTTTTCCAAACCTGCAGGGAAATGGTTTCACATTTTTCTGCTGGTCAGCTCTTAAAAAAAAAATAAGGAGAAAAAAAAAAGCTCATTCTGTGTGTGTGTTTATATATATAAATACCCTCCTTTTTGTACCAAAAGCTAAAAACTTTCCTCCCACAGGGTCAGGTGACCATGTGCTGCTGGTTTGGAAACTAATCACCACGCAGCAGCACCCAGATGTTGGGATTTCAACCCCAAAAAAGCAAACCCCGGAAAAACAAATTGATTTTTGCTCCCTGAAGGAAAGGCCTGTGTGTTTGGAGCTGGATTTTTGAGCAGGGATTGGGGTTGGTGCTGTGGCCCTGAGCTGAGGGGGATCACAGTGGCCCTGCCATCCCTGCTGGTGCTCTTTGGACCAGGTGAGCTCCATCCCCAGCTGCTGGAGGGGATGTCAGATTATTTTTCCTGGCATCCTGAGAGATCACAGAATGAGGGAATGGTTCGGGGTGGAAGGGATCTCACAGAATAGCCAGTCCCACCTCCTGCCATGGGCAGGGACACCTTCCACTAGCCCAGGTTGCTCCAAGTCCCAGTGTGCAGCCTGGCCTTGGACACTTCCAGGGACCCAGGAGCAGCCACAGCTTCTCTGGGCACCCTGTGCCAGGGCCTGCCCACCCTCACAGGGAAGGATTTCTCCCAAATCCCTACTCCAGGCCTGCCCTCTTTCAAGAAGAATCCAAAGGGTCAAGAAATATCCTGAGGACCAAGGGTGCAGCACTTGTATATTAGGGAAAAAAACAGGTTAATATGGTTGATTTTAATATTTTCTTTCTTATAAAGGAGTGCCTGAGGAAACACCTTCCTTTTTCCTCCTGCAGTCAGGGCCACCATGCCCAGCTTAATGGGGGGAGCTCCATCCCCACTGCAGGCACTGGGAGAACTGGTTTGGAGCAGAGGCTTCACCCCAGGGATTTCTCTGGACACTCCAAACAGTGATGGGCAGCACAGGATGGGTGGCAGGGCCCAGGAATATTGACAGCTCTGCCCAGGGATGTCCTAGACTCCGGATATGGGGTTGAAATCTAGGTAATTCTGGGTAAAAACAGCCCATGAGTCAGAGTATCCAAGTTTTTTCAGCTTTTTCCATCCAGGCAGGATTCACAGGGGGGTTCAGTGGAGGCACACAGGCAAGGGGACACACTCAGCCACCCAAGCCACCCCCAGAAGTTGCTTAGCTGCTGCCATCATCCCCACTCCATCACCTGGTACCCCTCCATGAGCCTCAGCATCACCCCATTGCTAATAAATTCCAGCTCCTAAATTCTGGGGGCTTTGGGTCAAGGCTGTCAGTCACACTCAGAAATAAATGTGGTGACCTCAAAGAAACGGGAACCCTCCTTGAACAGGAGGGTTTCATTTGTCCCCACATGTGCTCCACCCAGGAAAATGGACCACCCCAGCAAGTCCATCCCACTGCCCAATGGGTGCTGGCTGCTCCCTGGTGCTCTTAATGAGTTTTTCCCCCTTTTTTCCTTCATTCCTGGGATCTCAGGGGGGGTTGGGGAAATTTTGGGGTCTGAGGAGCTGCCTTGAGCTATTGCCACAGCATCTGCCCTGGCCCTGTCCTGCATCCAACTGCAAATATCAGAGGGATGAGCAGCTGCTGGAGATAATCCAGGGCCAGATCCTGCCTAAATCCCCTTCCTGAGCTCTGTCACATCCCCTGAGCTGGGAGCTTCAGGCTCCATGGCCATTGCCAGCAACCAGCCCCAGTTTGGGGGTGACAAATTTGAAATGGGGTTAGAACCGGGGAAATGGGGGCTGGGTGGGGTAGGGAAACTGAGGCACAGGGAATTTGCTCCCCTCCTTTCAACAAGAGCATCCCTGGAGCTGCAGAGGGACCCTCTGGATCTATCCCTTTCCCAGCTGCCAGGAAATGGGAAATGAGCCCGTTCTGGGGGGTCCCCAGCCCTGGGTGATGGATTCACACCAGGGTCAGCGGGGCAGAATCCCCAGGAAGGGGTATCAGGGGATCCCAAATCCAGGGAGATTTGGGGGGAAGGAGGCACTGGACACCGGCACGGGGAGGCCGACGCCATCAGCGAGGTCACGGTCCCCCGTGGGAACGGTGGCCAGGCCGACGTCACTGTCACCGAGCCCTTCAAATAGCGGTGCCTGCCCGGCCGGCCAGCGCTCCAGCCACCGGCCAGCGCCACCACCGGCACCTGCCCGCCCAGGTGAGGCTGCCCCGGCCACGGAACGGGCTGCGCCCCGGGGTGGGGGGTGCTGCTTGCCCCAAATCAGACCCCAATGGGGGGGATGGGGGCAGTGCCCATGCTGGATCCAAACCCCAGGGTGCTGGAGCCCCTCCGGCTTCTCCATCTCCAAAGGGCACCCAGGGGTGCCCATCCCCTCTGGATCTGCATCCCAAGCCCACCCCAGCACCACCCGTGGGTGCCCATCCCCTCTGGATCTGCATCCCAAGCCCACCCCAGCACCACCCGTGGGTGCCCATCCCCTCTGGATCTGCATCCCAAGCCCACCCCAGCACCACCCGTGGGTGCCCATCCCCTCTGGATCTCCATCCCCCCCCACTGAACCCCTGGGGTTTCTGCTGGACCCAAACCACCCCAGGCAGCACCCATGGGTGCTCAACCCTCCCGCAGCCGCCCGGGGGTGTCCCTGGAGCGGGTGCGGGTGGGACAGGGCCACCTGTGTCCCCGCAGCCCCCCGGCCATGGCACCCCGCGGGTCGCTGCTGCTGCTGGCGCTGCTGCTGCTGAGCTGCGCCCTGCCCCGCGGCCGCGGCCAGCACTGGTCCCACGGCTGGTACCCGGGGGGCAAGCGGGACCTCCGGACCCCCACAAACCTCCAGGTAGGGTGTTCCCCGCGGGTCATCCCCCTCCAGGTCATCCCCTTCCCTCCCGGGGTGATTCCCCGCCGTCCAAGGGTGATGCCCAGCCCGGCTGGGTCCCCCTGCCCCAGGGTTTGTGGCTTCCCCGGAGTAAAAGTCCCCTGCTCCTGGGGTTTGAATCCCTCTGGGTTATCCTCACCGAGTTACACTGCTCCAAATTATCCTCCCTGGATTATACCCCCTCGCAATTATGTCCCCGTCCCGCGATTATCTCCCCGCCGAGTTATTCGATTTACCCCCACCCCAGATTAAACCCCACTCCGCTTTTATGACCCCACGGGCTACAATCCCCTCCAGGTTATCCCACTCCCTGAATTATCCTCCCCCCTAGATTATCCCCTTTCCCCGTGGTTATCTTCCCCACCGATTTACCTTCCTCCCCGAAACCCCCGTAGTTTATCCACCCTGGAATTCCCGCCACCCGCGGGGTGGTCCCCCCATCCCGGCTGTTTTTCCCCCACGGGTGTCCCCCTTTTTCCCCCTTCCCGCAGGTCCCGTCTCCTCTCGGGCGCTGCCGTCCCCTCCCGTGCCCACTCCGGCGGGAGGAGCCACTGCCGGTGAGCGGGAACGGGGCTGGGGGGTCCTGGGGGGGTCCCTGGGACCGGGACTGACCGATGCCCCCCGCCCCTCTCCCGCAGCGACCCGTGCTGCGCCCCTGACCGGAGCCACGGACCCCCGCGGGAGCGAGCCGGGACCCCCCCGCGGGGAATAAAGGGGCTGGGGGGGATTTGTGCGCAGCCATGGTGATGGGGGGGTTCGCCTGCGGGTGTGATGGGGCGGGCTCGCGGGAGGGGTGGCGTGTGTCCCATGGGGATAACGGTGTCCCGTGGGGATGCGACCCCGTGCGGGGAATTCGTGTCGCGGGGTGCGGAAAGATCTGTCCCGTGGGTGGGATTCGTGTCCCGACGGGGGGGCTTTGTCCCTTGGGGATGTCTGATAAGGGGCGGTTGTGTCTCCTGGGGATGCCGTGTCCCGTGGGAGGTGTCGCGTTCCTTGGGACAGCGGTCGGGAATTCGTGTCCAGTGGAGGCGGCTGTTCCCTGCGGGGATTCCCAGTTCCTTAGGGTTCTGCGTGCCGTGTCCCGTGGCGGTGTCCCTGCTCCGCGGAGGGCTGTCCCTGTCCCGTGTAGGGTGT
>WAAG01024326.1:10879-25924 GCA_013390105.1 Tichodroma muraria
CCTCCTTTCCTCTCCCCCTCCTCTTCTTCTCTAGATTGTAATTATCTCAAAAAGTTAAAATGCGAGCTGCCGGAGGAGAGTGCCGCTTTCTCGGCCCTGACAGCTTTCCCCGACCGGCATCAAACCTATTCCCGAGCCGCAAACTGCTGCAGAGCGGGAAAAATCCTGTATATAGATGCCTTGCAGGAGCACTGTGTAGAAGTTATTTTTCCTCGGAGCAGCGTTACTTGGACCACTAGTCTGAGATTATTTTCTGATGGATCCCTGCTTAGTTCAGCTGCATTTTTGCAAAGCTGAGCTTTCAGTCCCTTCTGCTGAGGGGTGCTGAGGCTTCCTCACTGGAAGTTTTCCTACCGGGCTGTGGACTGAGTTTTATTTTTCATCTCCATGGCCTCTGACAGGAATCACCAGGACACCCTACTCAGGGAAAGGTGTATCAGGAGGAATCCTCCGGATTAACTGGTTGCTGCAGGCTTTCCAGAACCCACAGCCAGCTCACTAACTTTAAATGGATAAAGAGAGGCCCATTATGGAGATTTACCACCCCCCAAAAAATATTATTTGCAGGTTTCACACAAGGATTTAAATATAATCTGCAAAAAGTTATCAGCCATCCTTCGGTTCTCATGCTTTGGCAGTCCAAATGGCAGCAAACTCTTATTTTAGTAACAGAAAACTCAATCTGTTTTTGCAAAAGGCAACAACCATTTCAAACTCTCATCAACGATTTGAACAGACTTTATTTTTTCAACCGTATTTTTCAAAAGCCTTCATAACACTATAAACTACCTTTAACTTCTTTTGTAAAAGCACTACTTCTTTTGTCAATTCAAAGTTTCATTTAAGTTCAGTGATACAGTTGCTTATTTATAGAGAATCAAAATAAGACACTTGCATTGTCCACACACTGTCAAAACTGAAAGGAAGATGAAAGAATATGTAGACTTTTGATATATCCATTGAATTTTTTTTTTCTTAAAACCTCATTACATTTTTTTTAAATATAGCACAGCAAATTATATTAAAACAAATGTAAAGCAAAGTGTTTTGCTCATTTTAAACCATTGAGATGACATTCTCATTTAAAATAAATTGGTTGGAAATGGTTTTATTTCTTTTTATTTTGAGAAACTAAAGCGATCTTATGATGAGGAATTTAACTAGAATGATAACAACTAAGGAGTTCAAGAACTTCTCCACGTTATAACTCTTTTTAAATTACTTAAACTGCTGCTTTAATTCCTAAACAAACTACGGATATTTAAGCAGATGAACTGACTTTGTTACGAAAGCAGTTTTATGAGTACTCACCTCTTCATTCAGACATAAACCATTTCAGGAGTACATTTTCTTCGTCTTTTTCAGACACTTTTTTCCTTTTTTTCAGGAAACAAAGCAATTACCAGCAACATTAACTTCGGTAATTAGTACTTGCTGATAATTATTGCAAAGAATATTTTGGAAGCAACAGTGAGCAAGCCACTGATTTAAGCCCCAGAGCAGCAGCAAACGGCATTTTACTGCTCTGTGTTTCCTCGGGGTCCGGCTGGGAGCCGCAGCCTCCCTACCCCCACTTCAAATTTATCCTGCTTTTCCTGCCTTTGCAAAACCTGACACAACACACAGAGGAATGTTTCCTGAAGACTATTCCAGGAGCTTGACTAGATCCAGCCCAGAAATCAAGAGTGGAAGCAAACCGTGGGCTCGCTGAGCTCGCGCACGAGTGACAGCGGGACAAGAGACTCTGCTTGTTTTTAGATGTTTCTTTCTCACATCTGAAGGGCTGAATGAATATCCAGAGATCTGTGGCTGGCACCTCTGTCCATACTCTAGAAATGTGATGCCCTCACCTGAGCCCAAGCAGATGGACTGGCAGGTGGAATTATCCCACATTGACACATCTCTAGAAACTTTATTTCTTTTTATTAATGTTTTTTTTAAAAGTAAGTGGCCAGAGCAATACGGTGGGTTATATTGTATGAAACACACACTGGCTGTCAATCAAAAAGGGGGTGCTTTGGTCAGGAATAATCAGGGGTTTTGTTTCCAAAATTAATGAAGTGGCTGGAATAGCAAACATCTGCCAAGGGGACTCAAACCCCAAGCAGCTGTTGGAGCCCCAGGACTCTTCCCACGTAGGACAGCCTTGCTGATAAGTGCTTCTCCCTGAGGTTTCTCTCGTGGTTGAGAGCTGGGACTGGATGGGAGGCTGGGAAGTGAAAGGCACGTTCAGGGAGGTTTGGAGGGCAGGAGATTCAATGCAGTCTGTGCGTGCCAGGCTGGCACCTGCACGCCACAAATGGCAGCCAGGGACCAGGATTTCTGCCCTTTTCCAAGAGGGAATTAATCCAAGGGACATGATCGTCCACTTCACTGACTAGAGCATTTTTTCAGTCAGAATTGAGTAGGAAAATAGCAGTGCCATGAGCCTGTCAGTCAGTAACAAGTCATTTCTAAGGAAAAGCAAGGAGGTCAGCCCAGCACCAGAGAGCTGGAAATAGATTGTCCAGGAGGGCAGTTGTGTTCAATCAGGAGAGATATGGCAGCAGACTCTCTAAACTGGGGTTTTTGGAGACAACTAGTTTTAATTTGGAGTCAATTTGTGCTAGTAGGCCTTTTGTGTGCAGTGCCAGAGCCCCATAGGTGCAGTGCACCTTGGGAAAATGATTCAGCACCTTTGATTTGCCTTGTTTAGTCCCAGCACAAACATTACCATGAGAGTCAGTGATTAAAGCAAGAGGAATTTGGTTGCTGCTGTATTACTAAACTTGTGATTTAGGTAGTACCCAAGTGGCTCCACTTAGGGCCGAGTCAGCTGGTTGTGATCGCTTGCTGCTGTATTTGTACATTGCTAAGCACACTGGGATTGCTTGCCTAATGAGGAGAATTCTGTCTGTTGGGTTTTCAGCTCACCAGTTTCCACAAGAATTTAAAATACAAACCTATTTTGACAGAACGGGCAGGATGAACTAAAGTGCCAAAGTCTGAAAGTGCATTGGCTCTCAGTCTGAATTCCTGTTTCCATATCGAAAGGGCAAAGATACCTTTCGCAAGCCCCTGACATTACCATTTTTAATCACTAGAAAAGTCCCTTTTCCAGTGAAATGCAACCACCTTTTGAAAACAGATCTGTACAGACATAATCAATCTTGCTAAACACTGACACTCTTATCTCAAGTGTATGCCTTTTTCAGCATGATACTGGGCTTGATACTTGATCCAGTATAGAGAAATCACATGTGGCTAGAAAGAGGAAGGCACAATTTGGACCAGTGCTTCGCTCCAGGGAATCCAGAGGCTTTGTCCTCTCAGTGTGGAAGGTCTCAGTACATAAAAATCTCTTTGAGTAAAAGATCTCAGCATCTGCCTCACATAAATAATGTGAGTTTCTAGTATCTGCCCCATGCCAGAGAAAAGGGCATTGCCCAGGAAGATTTTTTTTAAGCCAGAGAAAATGTAAAACATCCCACACATGCACATACAAGGAAAACCCACCTGATGGGTGGCTAAGTGAGCCCCTCAATCCTGTGCATTCCCCTGACAGAAATGTTTGTTGAGAGAAAGGCATCTCTGAGCAGGGTCTCCTCCACATCTCCTGGAAAGCCTTGTAAAGGCAGAGGATGGAAAAGAAACTAAAGTGTTTGCTGACCCTGAACTTTACCTTGGCCCCTTTGCAGATGATAAGATGATACCTCTGAGCAGCCAATGAAATAGAAATTGCAGAGCAGCAACTGCACAAGCTCACACACCTCATCACCTTCAGTGTGGTTCTTTGCTCCCAGCTTATCTTTACAACCAAATTTCACTCCTGGCCTAAGTGACTATGGAATCTGACTGCTCCAAGTCCAGCAGTTTCACTGGAATTTTTTTTCAGCCCCCAAAGCTACAGAGCCTGTCTCAAATCCACAATTACATTATTTCCCCTGTCACCTTAAATCTGTCTGCAACATCTTTGAGTGTCACCAAACCTCACTCTGAGTCCAGCTGATTCCCCTCCTACTCCCTATCCTGGCCCTGTGATGCTGCAGCATTTGTGTGGTTCCAAACCATTCCTGGCTCCAGTTTTGTCCCTTAATGGACAGTCCTGGGCTTAGGGCAGCAACAGTGCAAAGGTGTCCTTGACATGCTCAGAATAAACCAAAGCTTGAGTTACTTTCTTCAATAAAATTATACTGAAAGCTGAACTATCAATTGGGACACCTTTGTTTTATTTCCTGCTCTGCCTCAAGCCCTAAACCTAATCTCCCTTGCCTAGTGCCAACTTTGAATCATCTAGAAATAGAGTATAAGGGTATTCATCATGTGACTGGAGCCACTGGCCAGGCCCCAAATTAGTTAAGATGCTCTGATTTAAAGTAATAGTACAGCTAATAACCGTTTTTGTCAGTGCTGATAGCAGGCTCAGAACACACAAGCCATACAGTTCATGATCCCTTAAAAAGGAGACCTAGATGTGGCCTCAGATCTACATGCAGAGAAACTGAAGCGAAGTTTCCCTCTGTTAATGCTCGGAACAGAAGCCAGATCTCACTCACCATCGTGTCCTCTCCATGGAGAATCTAAATCTCAGAATTTCCCTTTGTGACTTCATTTTTTTTCCCACAGCACACTGGGGGCTGTGAGACAGTGTGTTAATTTTTTTCCAGTTACCTCTTTGCAGGACACACAACACCTGAGCAGTTTCTCCTTCTCTAGGCTCTGTTGCTACCAAAACCCAGCCAGACTCTGGCCCTGGAGTTGGAGCATTTCCCTGAGCTCCCAGGGCGTTGCTGTGCCACTACAGTGGGCACCAAGGAACCAAACCAGAAGGACTAAGTCACTGTGAATCCTGAGACAGACCCACTGGCAGAACTGAAGGCATTTAGAGACATATTTATGGGGTGGCTCTGATTTTCTGGGAGTTTCACAGACACCACGTACACCAGAGGCTATGCCAAGGAACAGAGCCCATCTTTCAGCAAGTGGGATTTGTTTTTCCAGGCTATAGCTAAGAGGCTACATTCTGGACTTATAAACTAGGGCTAAGGAGTTTGGGAGTGGCAACCGGGAATGCAAAGGAGCATTTTGTGCCACCTGAGGGTGCGGTTCGGGCAAGACTGAAGCACCTGGTCCCCCACTAGTCATCCCAAACATTCATGGGACAATAAACAGAGTTCTTCCCCTTTCTCCAGTGAATTCCATGCTGCTGTGACAACCCACCCTTAAAGGGAAGGAAGCACCCAGCCATCATCCTCCTCCTACCCACATTGCTGTCCTCTCCAGGATGCCAGTAAAAACAGAGACAACTATTTTAGTACGGCCAAGGTAACAACAATCTCATTTAACTCACTTTCCTAGAGGGACTGGAGCCAATTTTGAGGGGAAGTATCTAATCTCATGAGAATGAGAGTGTTTGGAATTGGAACATCTTTCAAAAACACCCCCAATTTTTGGCAGGGAAGGCTTCCCAAATCTAACACTGCTTCACTCTTTAATCCATGCTCCATCCTCATTTGGATGAGGATCCACATGTGTATGCTTCATCCAGCTTTGCCTAAGGCAAATTATTTTTTGCACAAGTCTTGCTAAATCTCTGCCAAGTTGGTAGTGTGTTAAAAAGGAAAAATCAAAATATTTGCAACTCCTTCTATAAAACAGCCAGGATGTTTTGGTGTTCTGTGGCTGATGCTTTATTCATTCATAGGATTATCTCTGCTTTCTTTTTTTCTAAAAGATGATTTACCTGAAAGCAGCAAAGAAAAGATCCCCAACCAATAGACCAGAAGAATGTCTCCAGTCTCCATAGAGACACCAGGAAAACACCAGGATCATGTGAGTTGTACACAAGAAACCTATTCATACTGGAATGGGTGGTGTTCCAGGACGTTAAGTAATTTTGACAATCTGCCACTATCTCAGCCTGCAAGAAGCCCAAAGGGAGTTATTGATGCCATCAAGTTCTGATCTTTATTAATGGTTTCTAGACAGCCTTCATCATTCTGGGCTCTGCAGGACCCCAGTCCAAACCTGCAGATGGATCTTTGTACAGTCATCCAAGAGAAACCAGGACCCCCATTCCCAGAGAGCCCAGGGGCTGTGTGTCCTACAGGAGCTGCTCAAGCTTCCCCTCCTGACACGCTGCAGAGAGTCAGGAGCTGCCAGCCAGAAGCCCAGTTATCCCAGTATGCTGGAATAGCCCAGGACTTGCTCTTCCAGGATCAAGCTTACCAGGTGCTGTGCTGCTGCAATTCACTGCTTTAGATAAACTTGTACTTAATTAATACAAGGAAAAACAAGGAGACACAGGGGCTCTGGGACTCAATAAATAACAGAGCATTCCAAAATTAACTGTAGCATTCCTACATCCACAGGTAAGGCCAGGACTTTCATTGCTTAATGCTAAGGGAAGGACAGAGATGAAGAGCCTGATCATGCCTATAAATAGATTAATTCCTTCTAAAAATGAAAGAGCAGAACCTCAGCTACAGTGAGAAGTCCTTTCCAGAGGTCCCAGCCAAATTTACCCTCCTGAAGAGCAGGCAGAGGACTGGCTGTGTGCATGGAAGACAGCCAAAGCAGGGTTTGGGGCTTGAAACAGAGAGGAGAGTCTCTTTCCTATTAAAAGTGCCTAGGTCGGCTCCCTATGAGGCTCTGTGTCATTCTTCGACCTTCCACAAAGTCACAGAATCCTTACCTGTGTAACAGCTCAGGAATCAATTTCATCACCAGAGCTGGAGAACTGTGCCATTCCCAGAAGGATTTGTTGCCTGGGTTGCAGCAGTTGGGTATTTCAACATCAGCTGGGAGCCAGCACCAGCTCCAGAGGTTTGGGAATGCGCAGAGGACACTGCATTGACAGTGGGGCTGCCTGCAGAGCACTCAGCTTCTTCAGCCCCAGTTCAGTCAGAAGTGCTGAGAACACTGAAACCCTCAGAGCAACCTTGCACTAAAAGGTTTGACCCTGAAGATCGACCTGGCTGCACCAGTGCCACTCTGGAAGCAAAACTGTCACACTTTAGATTGCTTAATAGTACTGAGGCACCCACAGGAATCTGCAATCCATCAGGTTTTGCCACTGCTCTGCTCCAGGCTCTGCCTCACTTCCCTTCCCTACAACACAGACAGAAAGTTTTGGGTAATCCCAGCTCCATGCAGAGACAGGCCCTGACCCCAGCCTCGGGATCAGACAAACCAGCCAGTGAGGAACAGGGAGGAATCAGCTCTAATTCCATTGCCATTCCCTGTAATTAGGATGTTCAAATACACGTAGCTGTTAAGACCCTGGTGCCAATAGTTAAGCCCCAGAGCTTTCACTGTGTTATCAGTGCAAGAGGGGAGTAGGACAACAACTGGTATATGTGTCCAGTGTGTCCAATCCCCTCATTTAAGGAGCATCCCCAAGTCCCTTAACTCAGTCGTCCCATTTTTCTGCCCATAGTCTCAGCTTTATGCTTGACCCTGAGCTGTTTTTCTTCTCACCATCACCTATTTCCTTGCCTGCTCTCCCCAGTCCTTTTCCGATGGCATTCTGAAAGACTTTAATCCCTACTGCCATGGATCTTACAGCTGCTGGGAGCCTCAGGGCTGTCTCAGCTGGTAACTGAGCAGTGTCTTTCACTCAGGGCTTAACCGAGACTGCACAGTTCCTCATCGTTTGCAGATCTCCTTGTTTTCTGTTTGCAAGGCAGAATTGTGCTCATTTGCCTTCCACCCATTTCAAAGATTTTCCAGGGTAGATAAAGTCCCACTTTCCTGCTGGAGGAAACAACAGCAGCAGTTGTAGAGTATCCTTAACAAGAAAAGAAAGCTTTCTAGACTCAGCCTGAAAGCTTGTCCCTGCTCCCTGTCTGCCACCAATCTTCCATTAACATTTCTTAATATTCCAGAGATGCTTCTAATTAACTGCACTAATATTTTACATTTAAATTCTTCATGGCTTAGCTCCATTCCTTCCCCAGTCAGGACTTCATGTTTAGCCGTGAAAGTCTTCCTGCTATAACGAGAAGAAAAAAAAGAGAAATAAACAGAGGAAAGCTCATCTTCCCCCTTTCATAAGATGTCCAAATCCTTGCACTTCCACCTGCAAGCAATAACTAGGGGTCATTGTGCTAAGTGCCTTCTGCACTGTAAAAAGGGGACAGGACAGTCTAAGAGAGCTGTAATAGTTATGGTAGCTGGTTATATTGTGTTAATAGCTCAATGTTAATCTCAGCAATTGAAAACAAAGTGTTTTAACTGTTAAAATAGGCAAGGCTAATGTAAAATGAGCTTATATAGCCTATGATTGCACAATGTTGGCCTAGAAGGATGCCATGAAGAAAAAAAAGGTCTGAGCTCTTATAGTAAGGGCATATTATTATAGATCATTCTTTTTATACAGAGCCCTTTATTCTCAATTCTAAATTTCCCATGAATGTAGTTTTTAGCACTGAAAAAAGGATGTTCTGAGACTTACTTTCTGAAGTCTTTCTTGTTCACATGAAATTTTATTTTCATCAGCTATGGATCCCTGGTGTAGGCAAGAAATCTCCTTATAAACTACAGGGGTTGGGGAACACTTGAAGACTCCTTAGTCTTAATTCCTCTCTGTGTCATATACTGTGCTTTGTGTATTAAAGAAGATCATGGTTTACCACTGCTGTAGCTCTAAGTCTAGAAGAATGTTAATACAGAAGCATTAAAGTAGGTATGTACTTTAACACGTGAAAGAAGGGTCAAGGCTTATGGAAAGTCTCCAGTTAAGAGAGCATAAAGAAATTATTCAACTGCAGCTAGAGAATAAATCAAAATACACAATTTTTCATAGTAAACCATGTTTCTTTTTAACTTATTACTATTCCTTCATAGCCTGATAATAATAATAAAGTAATTGCAGTGAGATGTTTCTGCAGACCGGAGTGTGAAAACCTCCATTCTTCCAGAATATTGGGATTGTGAACAGGATCCAGTTTAAAGATGATTCCTGTTCCATTGCCTGCAATGGGGTTTTACTGATGGAGGATAAAGATCTGTCTTGTGATCCAGGTAAGGCAAAGCTTGAGAATAATTACCAGCTAATTAGGTCTCCATGGTCCAACTGCTTTCTTGGTTGAATAAGTAACTGGTTAACAATAAAGACCTGTATCCTTGAGAAAAGTTGCTCCTTTCAACTTAGTGTGATTTCTAATTTATTTTTTTAATATCTATACTAAAGGCAGGAATAGCCTTTAGTATAGACATCTATACAATGACATCTTCATTCAGGCAAAGGATGGTGACTGGGCTTGTACTGGTAAGACACAACTGATTGCTGGGAAGGCAAAGAGCAGGTTAAAGGGTTTTCTGTCCCTAATTGTTCTCAGCAGAACTGGTATGGCCACATTTCTTCAAGATGCTCCTGTGTGGAGGAGGACAAACAGCTCTGTCGTGTCCCAAAGGGCTCTCTGGGTCTGAGGCACCACTTCAGGCAGAGAGCCTTTGTTCCCCTCTTGCCCTGTGGTCACTGCACACACAAGTAACAGAAGTGTTGCCTGGCCCATGGGCTGGGATAAATGGGGCTGGTTCTGATTGGCTCCACAGGGCTTGGCCAGCTGATATTGGGAGGTATGGCTCTCCTGGGCAAAGGTTCATGTGGGCAGCTGCTGCTTTCTGACCCCTCTGCAGGGATTTCTGAGGGTTATGTCCATCCAAGCAGGACCAGAGTGGGTAAAGGTGAGTGTTCCTGGGCTGGTGGTGGTTGTGAATGTTACCCTTTGTGTGTCACAAACAAACACTTTCAGCTCTAAAATGAGCATGTAAATAGAAGAGGATGACAATCACAGACTCACAGAACGGTTTGGGCTGGAAGGGACCTTTAAAGCTCACCTTCTTCCACCACCTGCCATTGGCAGAGAACCTTCCAGTGTCACCAAAACCCAGAATGATCAGGAGTCCTGGACTCCCTGTGACCTTTTTGCATCACACGGTAAACGTGGAGAACAGCTTGCAGGTCAGAGTGACAGTAACCCATCTTCCCTAACACTGCAGTGGGGTCTCCAGAGCCTTGTTCCCACTGGGTAAGGAGTCACTGTATTAGTAGAGGAAGGTCAGCGGAGTTTCATTAATTTATCAATGCAGTTATCAAGTCCCCGTTTGGGGAGCGTGCTCCCACGGGGGAGCGGGTGCTGACAGCCTGTCTGAGGCACTAATGACCCCGTCATTAACTGCTGAGTTTGAGAAGCCTGTTTGTCCAACTCAGGGCCATGTGTGCAGTAGAACAGACAGCAGCATAGGAACCCAGATGCTGGCTGGAGCAGCAAGGAAACAAATGTGCATTTGGTGTGCTTCAGATGCCATCCAAGCCATGTTCAAACACCCAGATGGGGCTGCCGTGTTCTCAGAACCAACTGACCCTCCCTTTGCAAGTGTTAGGTCACAGACACACGGGTTATTCATGTTAAAAGACAGGCAACACAACTCTTCCATAAAAGTCCGCCAGACAGACACTTGAACCCCTGTAATCCCCTCCTGTGGTGTATGTGACGCCACATAGATTTATTAATTAAACCCTGTTATCTGGTGGCCACTGTCAATTAAGTGTTTCCTTGTAACATGTATAACGAGGGCTCATTCATTAACAAATGTTTCCATTACATTTAAGGCTGTGAGTCTCTCTGAGCAGTTCTCTTCCCCAAAAAGAGGTACAGAATTGGCTGTGGTTTGAGATTCTGGGTGAAGGGAGGGGAGAGAGAAGTGGAAAACAGGAGGGACAGATAATGGATCTGTCGCTAAACTGAACAATTAATAAATTTAATTGCTGTGCCCTGGGAAGGCACAGTGCTGTCTGCAAACAACTCTTGTTTCTCTGCATCCATCCAGGAGATGGATGCAATTCTTGCTGTGCCGCTTGCCAGCACTGTGACCCCAGGGAAGTTGCAGCACACCTTTTTTGTTGCTGTTGTCTGCTTTGACAGCTCTCTGGAGAATTCTGTATACAGCTGAAAAGGAACAACCTCACGTGCAGGGCCTGCATCTTGATCAATGCCTCTGGAATGGGCTCTCACTGAATAATATTACCCAATAACTCATTGCAAAATGTGCTGACACTCTGCTAAAAGTACCAGCTCCTTGAGCTCTGTTACTAGAAATAATCACATCTCTGCCTGATAAACTCTGACTGCTGAGAAATTAAAGTACCAAAAGACTGAACAAAAAAAGCTTCTTTCAGGCAATATCTATAATAATAAAATCTTCATGCTTTTAAATGAGTACTAAAAGTCCCTTCAGACCTGATATGATGTTTAGATCATCGGATTTCAGTAAAACGGATCTAACAGAATAATTAATCCACTTGGAATGTTAGACAGTTCTTTCCAGCAGCTGCCTCGAAAGAGAGAAAGGACTAACTGAATCCAAGGCTTTAAAGTGCATTCCTGTCAGTTGTGCTGGAGCAGCTGCTGGGAGATGGAGCTTCAGTTCCACCTTCTGGCAAAATTTGCAGTTGCAGGTCACTTTTAAAAACAGGATTTAAATTAAAAATATATATTTCCAATTAATCCAAGGTTGGGTTAGGGCTTGTTCTGAATAAAGGCCAAAGGTAAGTATGTCAGACAAATCACAAAGTCTGCATGTCAAGGAAAAAAGTAATCAAAGCATATAGGGAGATAATGACAAATAGTCAAAGAAATTATACTCAGCCAGTAACTTCTTGACTGATTTAGCCCTCAGAACGACATTATTAGTGCTGCAGTGTTGTTAGGCCTTTGTACAGTGATCTCAAGTCTTTAAATTTATTATACTGGCAAAAGGAAAGGAAACCACTTGTAAAGATTCATTAGCTGCCAGAGAGCCTGGAAAAAGATGGAGTGGAAATTTGGCTGTCAGGCTGAGAAGGTCCGGGGTGGTGTCCCTGTGCCGTTGGAGTGCTGCAGCATGGTGGTGGATGCCAGCACTGGAGAGGGGGGTCAGCAGCAAATCCTGAGAGAATCCCACAGCAAAGATTCAAGTCAGATGTTCCCCTTCTCCCAGGTCCTTTGCAGACTGAGGGAGCTGTTAGTGTGGAACACATGGAAAAGGCAACCTTATCGAATCAAAATCACTGGGAAAAAGAGACAATGCCATCTGGCTGCTCCGGAGAGAGCTGGAGACCATGCTGGCACTACCTCAGGCAGGCCTTTGCAGTCATCCTTCCCCACACATTCCTGGGACTTTTCTAATCATAATTGTGAATGGCATCCCACAGGGCCTTTCTGGGATCAGGTTCCCCTCTACAAGTGTCCAATCCTGTGTTTGGAGGCAGCAGAGCTCCTACTAACATCCATTGAAACATAGCCTGCCTTGCTGCCATCAGAGCTGTTATTTCATGGAGGGCCCATTTATAAAGTTTTTAACAGAACATAATTTAGACTTTTATGGTATCATCATATCTATTCAAAGCTGTGATTTTTTAGGAAGTCAGCAAAAGACAGGCAAGGATAAAATGGCATATTCCTTGTCCTGTCTTCTGGATTGTTCTAGAGTAATGTGTATATAATCAATTATGGAGAGGAAAAAATAGCATTATTTTTAAGAAGCCCACTTTAATTTTCTGCCTTTTTAGTGTTGGCGTGTTTACACAATTAAGCCTGGATTGAAATGATAACGAGTAACTCAGCACATGGCCCTGTTTGCTCACTTTATTATCGTGCATTCCTATCTGACTATCTAATCTAAGATGTTTTAAAGGACCCATCACCAAAATATTTAAGTGCATCGACAGGATCTAATTATTAATCTTCAGGAAGAAACACTAGCTTTGCTTCGATTTGGAATAACCCCCCCCTTAAATCTTTCTGAAGGTTTAAAACCAAACATGTATAAAACATAAAACTGCCTTTCCTTGTGCATGTCTGAGAATACAATGCAGGATGCAACATAAAACTACTGTTCAATCAGAAACTGAGGTGTTGTTTCACACTGCACGAGACCATGAGTCATTAAAACTGAGCTGTACCATGGCCAAGGAATGGTTTACATTGGCCTGTGTTCTTCATCACTCTTTATTGGTTGGCTTTTCTTTGAGCTTGTTTCCACAGCATTTGAGTTGAGTGCCCTGCAAGTAGTCGTGGATTCATTGTACCAGCATCCACAGATCAGGCAACATTATATTTTATTTTTTTTTTTTCCCCACATGCGGGGAATTGGAGGCAAAGATGAAGGATGAGATTTGTCTAGGGAAAAAAGACTGATTTTCATGGCAGCATTCCAAGTGTAACCAGATGTCTTGTGTCATAGTTCTTCCCTGCAGGAGCTCTGCTCATCTAAATAGAGCATTTTCCCTTGTCTCCTGACAAGCCAAGGACAGGTTCACCAGCTGAACCAAGTAACAGCCAAAGTCTGCATCCATCTGCTCAAAGGAGTTATGGAAACACTCAAGGTACAATAGGCTCACAGTAACGGTGTTGGATAGAGACCTATCATAGAAAATTGGGGAATAGAAGGCTAGGGAATGAGCCTGCGATGAGTACTTTATACTTGTTAGGGAAACCATCGTGCCTAAATCTAGGTCATTCCTTCCTTTTGTTCCTAAGTCACCACCAGCCTTATCCTCAGTTCCTGCCCATCAGGAATATCAGGACTATCCTGCATATACATGTTTCTGGATAGTTCTTCATCACAGACAGGAACAGCCTTATCGCATTCTTGTGCCCCAGAAAGAGGGGAAGACACTAATGGTCTTCCCTCCAATTTAGTCCACATAGGACTCATCTCTGATTTCCATCACTCAAAGTATGATTTTCCTAAAAGCACTGGAAAACATTGGGTGGGCACAGGCTGATTTAGGGTTTGGGAGGACAGGTCAGTTTGTAGCAGTACGTTTGAGCTGAAAAGGAAACCATTAGAGCCAATTCCATTGTAACTGATGCAGCACTGTGGTGTTACTGGTGTAACTGTGTTTCTAAACAAATGTCCACAGACAGGGTGTCGTGGTTTCAGTATGAAATCAGACAGAAATATTAATTTATGTTGTCGTTTTAGGTTGCCAATTTGAAATTCTTTAATCAAGAGCAAAGCAGGCTTAAAGTAGAAAATAATAAAGACTTTATTAACTAACACTAAAAGAAAAAAAAAGGAAAAAAAAAACAAGAATCAGAATGAAACCTTCAAAACACCCTTCTTCCCTCCCCCTATTTTCTTTCATTCCCACTGACAACGTACAGGAATCACACTCAGAATTTTCAGACAGTTTTCTCAATTCTAGAATTATCTTTCTTCAATTCCTTTAGGGATTGGAGCATCTCTTATTTTCTATGAAATAAAACCAACAAACCTCTCCACAAATACAGCCACCCAGAACATCTGCATTGTGAAACTCATCCCATGTTCACAGCCCTTTCATAGCTGTGCCCCAAAATCGATGTATGGGGCCAAAATCTTCTCGGGGCCAAAATCGATGTATGGGGTTTATNAATCTTCTCGGGGCCAAAATCGATGTATGGGGTTTATTTTTAAAGACAAACTGTTCAAAAACAAAGGTTCTCTTTATCTATCTTTAAGATTGTCTTCATTGCGGGGAACGGAGGTTTTTTTCTTCTCTAGGGGCAAAGAGTCTTTATCAGTTCATTTCTCTGTTCAAACTTCTCAGCAATTACAGCCACTTCAACATTGGCTCACTCAACACTGCATTCCTTTGCTCAGGTCTACAATTTGAACTTTTCATCTCCCCGTACTTCTCTATGGTGTGAAGGAAATGTCTCAATATATTATAGTCCATCACCATAGCTTACAAGAGATTTTAATCTGGAAAGTGAAACAACTCCTTATCTTCCTTCCATCTAGAACATCACCCTTTCTTCACTGACTCTGATGTCTTCATGTGGTCTCTTTACGTGTCCTCACTCTGGCTTTTCTCTACCTCAAGGGAGGATGGAGGCTTTCAGGTCTCATTTGTGCACTGGAAGAGTTAACAGAGGCAGCAGCCATGCCAAAGCAGTCGGGTGATGAACTGCTGAGGGCACGCAGCCGCTGCCTGGTCTCTTGCGGCTGGGGGGGTCTGAAGGACCCCCCTCTCTACCCCTGAATGTTACCAGGGTGAAACGGTGAAACAGGCTCCAGAGCAACTTTGAAAAG
>WAAG01024332.1:1600-13610 GCA_013390105.1 Tichodroma muraria
AAAAAGAAAAAAAGAATCAAGCCAAAATTAAAAAATATATATATATAGCTCTGGCCTTCGAGTGGAGGTGGCGGCGGTGCCGGGCTGGGTTAGTGCTGGAGGTGCCGACGCCGGCGGCTCCGTCGCTGTCCCCGTGCTGGCCGCGGGCTCAGAAGCCGTTGCCGCTGATGTTGATGGACTGCAGGTCGGCCACCTGCATGACGTTGATGCCGCTGCTGGCCAGGCGGGCGATGCCCTCGGGGCAGATGGCCTCCATGGCCACCATGTTGGTGGCGATGAGCGCCGAGGGCGTGGCGCCGCCGTTGCCCTCGGCCGAGGCCGCCGTGTCCATGGGGACGGCCGAGACGTTCATGGCCACGTTGGTGGCACCTCCCTTCTTGTTCTGGTGGGTCTTGATGTGCTTGGAGAGGTGGTCGCTGCGCATGAAGCGTTTGGGGCACTCCGGGCAGGCGAATTTCTTCTCTCCTGGGGGAAAGGCCGAGCAGGGTGAGGGATGGGGAGACGGGACTGGGGGAAAAGGTTGGTTTTTGGGAGGAGGTTCCTGCCCTTGAGAGGGGTCAGGCCCTGGAGTGAAGACCTCAAGGCCAATGCTCCAACACTGGAATTTTGGGAAAAGTTTGGGATGTGGGAAAAGGTTCCTCCCCCTGCCAGTGCTCAGGCTTTGGAGAAGCTCTCAGCGCCAAGAGCTGCAGGCAGCAGGAATTCCCGCCTCAGGGATCCCTGAGGCTGCCCTGTGCAGCACGAGGAGTCAGGGCGGATACCCCAGGGAATCCCCAGGGTCTCCTGGAGCCCCGGCCTTACCTGTGTGTGTGCGCTTGTGCCGCTGCAGCTCGTCGGAGCGGGTGAAGCGCTTCCCGCACAGCACCCAGGTGCAGATGAAGGGCCTCTCCCCCGTGTGCCACCGCAGGTGCGCCCGCAGGTGCGAGGTCTTCCCGTACACCTTCCCGCAGCCCGGCACGTGGCAGATGTGCTGCTTTTTTTTCCCTGGATCCCCAGAGCTCCTGCAGGAAGGGAAGGGTTAAACCCAAGGGAATCAGCCTGGGGGGGTTGTGGATCTGCTGGACTGGCATTGGTTGGACCCGTGGGGTTGATGGGTTTGGGGTAAGGTTCAGCCAGGCTGAGAGCCAGGTCCTGCCCTTGGGTCATAGCAGCCCCCTGGGACACTCCAGGCATGGGGAATTGGGGCTGGAAAGCTGAGAAAGGACCTGGGGGTGCCCAGATGGCCACGTGGATGTGGCACTTGGGGATATGGGTGGCCTTGCCAGAGCTGGGGGAACAGCTGGACCTAATGATCTGAGGGACCCTTCCCAACCCAAATAATTCCACGAAACGAGACGCTCTGGGGGTGCCAGTGCTCCCGGTGCTGGAGCCGTGGGCAGCAGCCTCACCTGCCCTCTCCCTCCTTGCAGTAGGGGCAGGTGCAGGCTTCCCTCCGCGTTTTCCGGCCCTGCTGGGGCTGGGGGTCGGGGCTGGTCTCCCCCTCCTCCACGGTCGCGCTCTCATCACCCAGCCCGTCCCCGCTGCCGCCGTGCAGCCCCAGCTGGGCCCCGTGCTCACCTGCAAGACAATGCGGGAGGTTAGGGCAGGTTCCTCATCTGGGAAGGGGGCTCTCCTCTGCTGCATGGGGCTGGGAATCCCAGCCTTTGCCCTCAGCTGGCCTGACACGCCTCAGCCTGGGGCTCTCCCTGGTCCCTGGACCTCCCGCACTTCCCCTATTTTGGTCCAGGTCTTTAATTTATTTCCAGGGGAGAAGGAAGAGCTGCATCTTTCCCAAGAAACAGCCCCCTGCCAACTACTGCAGCTGTTCCAGCAGAATTCCAGCAGAATTCCAGCCCAGGTTGCAGCAGGGTAAATAAAGCGGGCTGGAAGAGCAGCATCCATCAGTGCAACCACATTGGATAAATGTGAGCTGGATAAAGACACAAAACGTTGGGAAATCCTCAGGAGCTGCTGCTGGAGCCAATCCCTGCCTCTCCTCAGGAGCAATTCCCGACTCCCAAGAGGCAGGGAAGCACAGGGAGAGCTCCCAGAGGAACAGAACCCAGCCTGGGGGGTTGGTGGGATTGGAGCCTTTCCCTGTTCACCGCTGGCTCACTCCTCATCCCCTCTCCAATCCCAGCCCTCCCCCAGGGTATTTCCCCTCCTGGTTCCGAAGTGTCCCTGTGGCAGAGCTGGAGCAGGTCTGGGGGTGGCAGGGGCCAAGCAATCCCTTTCCAGCTGCAATTAACAGATGCCAAAGGATCAGCAGCAGAGCCGCTTCCGGAGGTGCTGCCGCATCCTTGGCTGGCCACGGGCTGTGATTCCAGCCCTAAATCCACCTTTTTCACACCAATTTCCTCACAGGAAGGACATGCTGTCACCTGAACGTGGCAGGTTTGAGACAAAGCGCACCTGGGGTTTTATCTCATTCCAGGGATGCTTTCCCGAGGCTGGGAAATGAAGCTCCAGGTGGGATTTATTCCAAAAAAACCCATCTGGGGCTTTCCCTGGTGCTGTTTCCAGCAGCTCCAGTGAGGATGAGGCAACAGGAAGGTTAGTGGGGGTGTCCAGGAGTTGCTGGTCACTCACTGCATCTCCTCTGCCCAGTACTTTGGAAGCTGCACTTTCCAAAGCTGCCATTCCCAAACCCCACCCCACGATCCTTCTGGGAAGCCCTGCTGAGACCAGCACCTTGGCCAAGCAGGGAAATTTCCTTTACAATCTCGGTTTTCCACATAGAAGCTCCAAGGCATGAGCCGGGGGGGGGGGTTGAAGAAGGATAAATTTCAAATAACCTGTGAAGCGCAGGCTGGGTGCTCCTGGAGGTGCCAGGAGGGAGTTTCACAACCCAGAGACAGCGCTGGGAATGAGGAAGAATTCCTGGCAGGAACAACCTCCCCAGTCCCTGGTGGTGCCGGTGCCAGCAGGCATCAGGGGTGCCTGGGCAAAGCTCCATGGAGGAGCCAGGCCCACGCTCAGCAGGGACAGGAGCCACCAGAACGGGTCCCTGGGACTCAGGGAAGGACAGGAGCCACCAGGAAAGTGAAGAAATCTTCCCTAAAATCCAAGCTAAAGCTTCCCAGCACAGCCTGAGGCCGTTTGCCCATGTCCTATCAGCTGGGAGAAGAGGCAGGAGCAGGCTGGGAGGTTTGCTGCCCTGAATCCACAGGGATCCAGATTCCCTGGGAAAAGGCAGTGCTGGCCTGCGGAGGACACCCAAGCTCCAAGCACACCCCAGGAGCAGAGCCTGACCCTGTTACACAGGGGACAGGGCAGGAGCAGCCAGGATGTCACGGGGGCTGTCACCTGGGGCTGTCACCCCACTTAAACTCCAGAAATTCCGAGGACCTTCACCCAGCCTGGGACCAACCCCCGGGCTCTGCCCCTCACTCCTGGGAGGATGGGAATGCTGTCTCAGCCAGGCCTGCAGAAGGAAATTGTCCCCTCCAAAGGTGCCACATTCCCGAACTCCCTGCAAAGTTGAGGATTTCAGGAGCTTCCCAGTCCCTCCCTGCAGCTCCTGTGACGTGTCCGCAGTCACAGCCCCGCACGGAGGGAGCCTGGGAGGGGTTTTTAAGCTTCCTAAGCCAGCACCGACAGCTTTGCGCTCCAGCCACGGATTAGAGACTTCCCCGGATGGGAAGAGCTGCTGGGAAAAGAAAGAAATAAAAAAGCCAGGAGAAAACACAACTTCTCTCCCCAAAAAACACCCCCAAACCAGGAGAAAACACAAGTTCTCCCCCCAAAAATACACCAGGGAGGGGGAGAATCCAGCCAGGATGCCTTGGAATGGCTTCAATCCTCCAAGAGGCAAAAGCCTACGCGGTGTTTTCTGGCCTTTTGGTGTGGGGGGAACAAACTCAAATCCTGCTGCTGAAGATCTGTGGCTGCCTCTCAGCAAGGTATAAATCCAGGGCAGCAGATCCTGGACCTGCAGGGATCATCCCACCCCAAACAGGAGCTCTGAAATCTCTCTGGGATATGACAGGCTTAGGGGAAAAGTCGGCAGAGAGGACAATTCACATTTATTATCCCCGCTAATACATGTCCCTGCTAAGACTAAAGCTTCCCTGGAGGCTCCACACTCGGGTCAGCAAAGCCCTGGAAAAATATATTATTAATAGAGCAAGAGGAGGTTTAATCCTTGGAAGAAGCCTGGGGAGAAAGAGGGATTTTGGGAAGGCAGGAGAGGGGACCTGTCCTGGGCCCTGCTCCACCAGTGACCACTGAGACCCCCCGGGAATGGGGCAGTTTCTGGTGTCCCACTGAAAAACCCCAAACCCCAGAATCTTGGCTTGGGAATTCTCTGCAGACAAGGTGCTCCTTGTGCAGGAAAAAGCTGGGGCTTGTTTGCTTTATTTAGCAAACTACCAGGAGGTGAGAAATGCCCGGCGGGAGGAGAAAGGAGCTCTTACACCCCCCTGGCCAACCTCAGGCAGGGGAACAGACCCCGTGTTCATTTTTAGGGGAAGAGCTGGAAATAAAACCCAAAACCAACAAACTGGGGCAGATTGTGCAAGCTCTGCACCTCTGGCAGCTGTGCCTGGGCAGAGCAGCAGAGGGTGAGGGGGGAGAGCTGGCACCAGGCACGACGTGGCTTCCTGGCATGAGGAAGCTTTCAGGTGAAAAGAAAGAAAAGCAAAACCTGGGGACACGCAGCCCCAACCTCTCAGGGTGTGTTCCTGAAAATACCTCCAAAATCCACATCTTCTAGCTCACAACTCGAGTTCTCCCCATTTCCTGCCTGGTTTTTGGGGTCACTGCCCTGCCCAAAACAAACCCTAGCTGCTCCAGCCACACCAAAGAGCTGCACAAAGGGACAAAGTGGCTTTGGAACGACGTCTCCTTGGTTTTTTCCCCATCTGATTCCCTCCCTGATTTGCAAAATGAGTTTATCTGCACTGGGAGCTCATCCATGTAAATGAGCCAAGCTGTGGCTCAGCAACTCCTTGGAGATCAGGGCAGTGGAGAGGGAACCAGGGGATGGGGCAGGCTGGTAGTCTGCAGGCCAGTGAGTAATTGGGCTTTCATTTGGACTCTGATGACTCCAGAAGCCACTCCTTGGGCAGCTCCTGTAATTGCTGGAGGTTTCTGTGCATCAGGATGAACGACACTTCCTTTGGAGAGAGGATAAATCAGGATGGAGCCGATGGAATGAGTGAGGTGAGCTGTAAAAAGGGACAGAGCTGAGGCAGGGAATCACCTCATCATCCACTTTGCCAGATCCCTGAATCCCCCAGGATTTGCCAAATGCCTCTGTCATGCTGCAAACTGACAGACAGAGCCCCTTTGCCCTTTAAATTCTTGTCTGAACTGTCACAAAATCAGGATGAAGCCTCCTTGCCTTGCCTCTTCTGGGGTAAAAGCACCCAGAGCACCTCACCCCGCAGCACAGGCAGGTCCCACCAAAGGACATCCAGGCAGAAATCCCTGTGAGAGGGCTGCAGAAGGAGGAAAATGCCTGGCTGAGACAGGGAGGGGCAATGCCCAAGGTGGGGAACCCCAGCAGGCAACTCCCACCTCACCCAAACCTCTGTGCACCTCTCCCTCACCGCAGTCAAGGGTGGATGCTTTCCTGAGCCACAAAACCCAAGTTTTTAATCCCAAGGAGGAACTGATGCCTGTATCACTCCCAGGATCTAACCCAGGCATCCTGTGATGGGGTGGGAGGGGATGAGGAGCCGTCTGGACGCTGCCAGCCATGCTAAGGCGGGAGCGACGCTCTGGAAAGGAGCCACGCGGAAACTCCCCCAAAGCCGGGAGCCAGGATGTGTCTCCTGTGTGGGGTGATAAGGACGGGGCTCCAGCAGGGCTGGGGCTGGCACAGATAAAAGGGAGAGGCAGATCAGGGCCTGGCAGACGGGTCTGGAGCCGGGACCTCTCATGGGAGGAGTCATGGGATGGGTGCTGCGCACCCGACCCGTCCGACCCGCACCCGACCCGTCCGACCGGCATGGCTGCCAACCCTTCCCAACCCCGCTGAGCCTGGCCTGAAGCAGCAGCAGGGAGAGGAAAAGGAGGAGGAGCAGGGCTGCCCCATGGAGTCCAGGACCCACAGGGAGTCCCCCACGGGACACAACCTCACCCAGACAAAGCTGCGACAACCCAGGCTCTGCCGGGGCCACTCCCCTTCTGGCCAAGCGAACCTCGGGACCTCTGGGGATTCGTGTCGGTCCCCAGCGAAGGACATGGACACAGGTCAGCCGAGGAATCTAGAGGGGATGTGAAGTCCAGCCTGGCTGGGATTTAGAGCAGGAAGTTTCAGCAGGACAAACAAGGGCTGTGGTCACGGGTGGGTCCTGCCGGGGCTCAGTACCCGCCTCCCCTCCCCGCCGCACTCCAGGCCCCGCGGATGCCTCATCCAGGCCCTGCCACAAAGCTGCCCTTAAAATCCAGCAAACAGGACACAATCAGGGCTTTGTGCCACTGGCCCGACGCTGGGAAGGGCCCTGGAAGGACGAAGAGGGAGCAGGGAGCTGGGAGGGGTTTGCTGAACACATTGCCAAGGGCTTCTGCACCCACCAGGGGTTTCTCCTTTCAGGATGGTCCTGATGCCCCACTGCTCAGTTACCCCAAGGAGCTGGAAGGGAGCTCGTGCTGCCCAGAAAATCCCAATCCCACCCAACAGCTCCATCCGGCCCTGGAATCAAACATCCCAAAATGAGGGGTACTCCTTGAGTGCCCCCAAAACAAGGGGGTTTAATTCCAGTGCTGACCTCCCTGGTGGTCACCTGTTTACCCAGCACATTCCTCAGCCAGGTGAGACTGGGACAGCAGGGCTCTGCTAGGGCCAGGGACATGAGGACAGAGCCACCATAGGGACACAGAGCTCAAAACAGTCCCTCTCCTCCTCCCTACAGCAAAAGAGGAAGAGAAACCTCGATGTCACAAAATCCCCTTCATCATTCCCCTCACACAGGATGTCCCCTCCCTGGGCGGGCTGGGGTGACACTGAGGTGGCTCTCAGACCCCACTGAGGGGTCGCAGCCCCCGTCCCTCACCTCACAGGTCCCTGGTGCTTGCCCAGCAGGCTGGCAGCAGCCCTGGGAGGGTTTTGGGGTGCTGCCAGCTGAGGAAATCCCCCCTCCCTGGCTCTGGGGGTGCCCTCCCCGGGGGCAGAGCCGGCAGCAGGGCCTGTTTGCCCACATGCCACCCCTGGTGGTCACAGACCTGCCCCTGCCTCTGCTCCTTCCCAGCCCGGCCAGGGAGGAGGAAGAAACAGCCTTTGAGCCACCCTATTAACAGAGACACTGAGTCAGACTGCACAGAGAGCTGGGCTCTGCAACACACCCAGGAGCAAAAAAATAAGAGTTTTAAAAGACCTTTTCAGATGGTGTTTTCTCCCCGAGGAACTTCTTCCCTTCCAAAAAGTAGGAGAAAACCTCATTGGCAACAGACCAGAGGGGCTGGGAGCCACAGCCCTCATCCGTGGGGCTCAGGAGGGGACACAGAACCCACCAGGAGGCCGAACTGAGCTCTGGAAGGGGCAGGACACACAGTGCTGCCAGCCCAGGTGGCAGCTGGGGCCACCACACCCCTGGCTGGGCACCTCCTCCTTCCCTACCAGCCTAAACCACACAGTAGGATCCAAGAAAAACCAGCTACAGTTCCCTCTCCAGCAAGGGTTCATTTTCCATCTGCCTCCCCCCAGAAGCAGAGGAGCTTCTCCTGCTCCAAAAATCCCTCCCAACTCCTTGCCTGGAGCAGAAAGTTCCAGCACACGTGGAGGCTTGGAAAATGCTCAGGGATATGGGAAATGTTGGGAACAAACCCCTCCCTCAAATTCCCGCCTCAGCATCCCCTGGTGAGGGGCTGGTGGTGGCTGGGGGGGACAAAGGGACCCATTGCCACGTCTGAGGGACATGGTCGGAGAAAAACTCCTCCAGCCTGGAGTCGAATCCTGCACTGGATCGGTGCCAGAAGCTCTGTCCTGGCCACAGCTTTCCCCATTTCATGCCAGGAGCCTCCCGGACCATCCCACGGAGCTGGGGCCCCCCAAAAGAAACGCTCTGAACCCTGCTCTGGCTTTACTTCTCAAACATCCCTGTGTCACAGCGACAGTGCCAGCGTCACATCCTGGGGGCTGGGGACAGAGCCAGGAGGCCCCGCTGCTGCTGCTGCCACTGCTCGCCTTGCGGGGAATTCTGCACCGCGGATCAAGGGCTGAGAGCAGCTGAGCTAAAAAAAAGGAGAGCAGGAGGAGGAGAAAGAGGAGGAGTCGGGGTTTCGCAGCGCGAGCGCCTTGGATGGGTGGTGTCTAGAACGTTCCTCCCTGTTCCACCTCCGAGGGCAGAGCCAGGCACGAATACAGGAAGACAGGGTCTCGCCCATGCCTTTCTCCAGCGCTTTCAAAACAAGGAACGAGCCCTGGCCTCGGCAGGAGCCACCCCCGGCGCAGGGATGGCGGTGCAGGGACACAGAGGCCACGAGTGTCCCCCTCCGGGTGCCAGCCCCGGCTTGTGGGAGCCCCCCACGGGTCCCTGTGCTTGGGGAAATCCAAGGATCAGGCTAATCCCGAGGCTAGAGTGACCCGTAGCTTGCCCGCGAGCCAAGCTGCTGTAGCAACAGCCCAAAATAATGCTGCAAAACAAGCCCGGGGGAGCAGCCGCTGCCGCCTCTCGCGAGAGGGAAGCACGGGCTGGATTGAGAAACATTTTCTGCTGCCTCTCGACTGTGACTAAATCCAGCAACAGCCCCTTTTAGCCAGAGCCAAAACACAAAAAAAACCCCTAAAAAAATAAACCCAAAAAAACAGGGAAAAGAGTGGGAAAAAAAATGGAGAGTGTTCCCAGAACCGATCCCTTCCATGGCTGAGCAGGCTCCAGCTCAGTTCCCACATTCCGGTACCCCGCTTTTCCCAGGCTGTGGGAGACGGTGGGACGGGTCCCCAGGGATCTGAGCAGAGTGCCCCGTGCCCATGGGACCGTCTGGGCCACGCTGAGGTCACGCAGTCCCGCGCCTGCACCCAGACACTTAATGAGCCCCTGTGAGGAAACTCCCCAGAGCTCCGTGACTGTGTTTGTTTTCACGGGGTTTTCAGTTGATCCCTGTGTTTTATGGCCATGACTCTTTACAGGCTCAGCCAAGCAGCTGAGCTGGACTCGGGTCCTCACCCCAGCCCCGACCCGAGACTCCTGGGTGGCCACCAGGGCAGGACAGTGGCACAAAAACAGGTGTTCCCCTTCTTCTCCACTTTCCCCACACACAGCCACCTCCTCCCTTTCTTTCTAAGAATTAAACTCCCCAAAAAGACCTTTAGTGTCTTCTAGTGATCAACACACTCTGTCCTCGGGCCAGCACAAGCCCCACCCCGGTCACCAACACCACTTGACACCAACCACGCCCAGCCCAGCGCCGGCCCGGCCCGGCCCTGCAGGGTCCCGTGCCTGGCTGCGAAAGGGGACCCGAGCACTCACCGGGGGCGTTGGCGATGGCCAGGGGCAGCCCCTGCAGCTGGTGCACCTGGATCCCGGACGCTCCCAAGGCACTGAGGTTAATAGTCTGGAGGCCCGGCACGGAGGAGAGCTGGGCGGCGTTGACGGTGACTGTGCCGCTGGGCAGGGAGGCAATGGGGGTCAGTGTGGTGCTGGTGCTGCCCGTCTGGCCCAGCGACACTCCCTGCATGGGGGCCAGTGTGATTGTCTGCGCCTGGGGGTTCTGCACCTGCAGGTTCTGCAGCTGGATGGTCTGCCAGCTCACCTGCCCGTTGGGACCCACCGTAGGTGTGCGGATGATGATGGGGCCCGAGTTGGGCACAGCTTGGAGCTGCAGGTTCTGCAAGGTGTCTTGGGAGATGGCTTGAGTGGCAAAGGTCTGGCCAGACAGCGGGGTGGTCTGGAGGGCTTGGATTGTCTGCCCTCCTTGGACCAGCTGTGGCTGGATGAGGATCTGCTGCTGCTGCTGTGACTGCTGACTCTGATCCCCCTCCTTCTGCTGCCCCTGCTGCAGGGCCACCCCAGACACCGGGGTCTGCAGAGAGTCCGAGCTGGGGACACTGCTGGCCCTCTGGGGGGTCTGCGCCTGCACATTGGTGCCCACCGTGGCGCTGGTGGAGAAATTCATGACGCCCACGTTACTGGTGGTGGTGGTGGTGGAGAAGCTGTTGGCGTTGGTGAAGAAGGCACCTGAGCTGGCCTGAGACGTGGCCGTGCTGCCCGAGCTGCTGGCAGCTCCTGAGGTGGCTGTCTGGGAGCTGCTGTCCGGCGAGCCCGAGCTGCTCAGGGTGCCCGTCTGGGACGTGGGAGCCAGGCTGGCGGCCACGCTGTTGACGGGCAGCAGGGTGATGTTGCCGTTCAGGGCCACGGGCACATTGGCCACGTACTGGGTCTGCCCGGAGAGGCTGTTGTTGGCCAGCCCCACGCCCTGGATGGGCACAGCCTGCTGCAGCAGGTTGGGCATGGCGATGAGGTTGCTGCCACCCGCACGGCTCGTGATGATCTGCTGGTTGGAGCCGGGGATGATCTGCAGCTGCCCCGAGGCATCCTGCTGCACGTTCACCTGCGCCGGGGTGGTGGCAAACTGCAGCTGCTGCCCGTCGATCGTCTGGAACTGGGGGATCACCTGGTACTGGATGTTGGGGATGACGCCTGGCAGGCCCGTGAGCACTTGCTGGTTCTGCAGGCTGGACGCCGAGGTGACCACGTAGGGCCCAGTGCTGACCGGGCGGCTCTTGGAGGTGTCGCCACCGTTGCTGCCGTTGCTGCCTGGCTCCTTGGAGCCCGTGGGGGTGCTGGAGCCTGCCGAGATGATCTGCCAGCCGTTGGCCGACTGGGTGAGCTGGGCGGCGGCCGCGTTCAAGTCCAGCTCGCCACTCCCGCCCTGCTGGCCCTGGGAGCTGTTGGAGTTCTCATTGGGAGACTCGATGCGGCTGCAGGTGGCCGCCAGCAGGGCCAGCGGGGACGGCTGCGACTCCTGGGGACGAGAGGAGGAGTTACGGGGGTGGGAGGCGGCCCGAGGGGCAGGCCCAGAGTGAAAAAAGAAACGGGAAAACAACAACAACAAAAAAAAAAAATTAAAGAGAGAAAACAGGGAGGAGCGTACTCAGAAAAGATAAACACTCCTTCCTGAACAAACCCACCCACAGCCGGAAAAATACAACTACCAGGCACAGGGCTGTCAGGCCAGGCCAGCCTGAACTCACAAGGAAAAGCCTTTTGGGAGGGAGGAAAGGGGAGGGAGCCTGCCTGGGAAAGCCAAGAGAGGAGAGGGCTCCTCCACCCTGAAGCCGGAGAATCCCCCTCAGGCACAAAAAAACCCTAGGAAGGAGGGTCATTCCTGGGCTCCCTGGGCTGGAGAAGGGCCAGCGGGGGCCGTGGTGTCACTGGGAGCAGAGGAACTGCTGGGGAGGAGGGGAAGCCACAGGCGCTGCTTGGCAGCGCTCACCCTCCTCTTCCTGCCTGCGCTGAAACGCTCGCCTGAGCCCAGCAAACAGCTCGGCCCGGCCCTGGACTTTGCCACGAGTTCCCCGGAGCCGGCGGGACCGATCCTCCCCCCACTCACCTGGGCCTCCCCACCGCCTGCACTGCTCGTGCTGCTGGCGTCGCCTTCGCCCTTGTCGGGCTTCACAGCCGACATCTCCTCGGTGCTCTCTTGGTCTGCGCAGGAGGGAAGCGACAGCCCCGGTTAGGGACATTTTGGGGCAGGGCAGCGGCACGAGGCTCGGGAGGGCCAGGCAGGGCCCGGAGGGGACACGGCGGGCCGGCTCTGGGGGCACCATGTGCTCCTGGTGCAGCCGGGAAGGGGCTGCGAAGAGCAGGGAGCTGCCAAAGGGGAGCTGGCAGCGGGACAGGGGGGGAGGACCCGGCCCTGCTCCAGGGCCCAGCTCCTCCCCACCAGCTCGGGACACTCCCTGGCCCCCGCCGAGGTCCTCCCCGGGCCTCCCCCTCGCCTTGCCCGCCGGCCGGGGCACACACCTCCGGGATCCACCCCGGGATTTCCCCGCGCGGGTTCGGCCCGCGGGATCCCCTACCGGGGCTGCCCCACCCGCGACCCGCCCAGCGCGGGGGTCCCGCTCCCACCAAATCCTTCCTCT
>WAAG01024344.1:0-15995 GCA_013390105.1 Tichodroma muraria
TCACTTTCTCCTGGGAAGTTCTGAAAATCTGAATGAAACCTCGCCCTGTTGGAGTTCTATGAACTGAATTTTTACCCTGAGGTTCTGTGCTGAAGATTTTAATTATGAAAGGGGACATGATAGGTAGTGGTTGGGATGTCATAGTTTGAATGAAATTTTGTAACTTCCTCTTGTCAAGAGGAGATTTCTTGCTGCAACAAGCTGTTAATGCAGGCAGATGAATAGGCTGGTAATAGGGCACTTGCTTGGAGGAGTTCAGCTTGAATCGAGCAGAAAAGGCATTTTGAATAGATTTTTTACTTACAGTAAAAGTGCACTTTAAGGGTTGACTTTTGTTAACTGTTCAATCTTAACATAAATATTTCTGAGAACTGCAGGAGACCCCGAATCTTAACACAGTAATTTTGGATCAGAAGTCTTCTTTTCAAGACCATAGTCTAGTTCAGGGCAGTACACTCTCTTTGGAGACTACTTTTTCATTTTATTGTGGGTTGCTCTGTGCCATTTTTCATCCAAGAACTTCAGGGTTAAAGTTATGAATAAGAAAAAATGGAAAGACAATTTTTCAGCATTAAACTCTGTTCTTGTATCTGTGTTACCATCTTTCTGGTTTTGAGAGTGAACTGCAGCATTCCTGTGGCATTTTTTACCAGTACACAAAAAGATCTTGAGAATATATGGTGCAAGGTATATTGAACATCAGTCATCACCGTTAGGGTGAAAAACATAAGTAAAAGTACAAAATTATTTGAACTTTCAGGTTCTAATTTAGGAAAATTAATAGTTGCATTACTGAGTTGTGTTCACTGGCCAGGAGCTGTACAGCAAAAATGAGAACAGTATCTGTCCCAAAAGTAGCAGAACTGTAGGTCTAAGGTAAGACAGAATACAGCACAGAGAGTTCAAGGAAGCATTTCAATCTCATCTGCTTATTTATCCAGCTATTTATTGAGAAGGCATCATTCACAGAAGCAGACTCAAGAGTGGTTGAGTTTGGGAGGCACCTCTGGAAGTCACCTGATGCCACTCTTTATTGTTTTACAGCCAACGAGAAAGTAAAAGATTACATGGCTAAGCCAGTCCTTTAGTATTAGTATAGTATTGAATTTGTAACCTTTTAGTCACTATTAGTCCAGATTTAATCATTACAGGAAGAGCAATAACACAGTTGGAATTATTACATACAGAATTTTTAGCATAGGAAAAGGGGCAGGAACTATGGCCACCCTCCCAGTGCTGTAAGGTTGGTCTCTTCCCAGTGCTGATGAAGTGTCCTTCACTGGGTGGAACATGCCACAGGTCGTTTCTTTTCTAGGATGAACTTTCTAATGTGTTTTTACACCTTGCTTTTTCTTCATTGGTCTGTGGTTCCTTGTTACATCCCAAATCAGCATATGTTAGATTTTATTTGTTCTTGTTAACCCTGAGCAGGGTTTTGTCCAGCTGTGTACCTGCATTTCTTTATCTGATTGTTGGTGACTGATTTACAGCCTTTGAGGTTTTGCTTGTACAGCTGTGCTGCAACCACCTCTCAAAGTGTCTGTCATCAGACAGGGCCCTTATTTATTTACACCACATGATTATCTTGTTCCTAAATATCTCATTCTCCATAAAGTGCCTCTTGCAACTCTGTGTGTAAAGCTGTGGTTGTCCCACACAACTAAAACAAATTAGACACAGTATCCTGGTCAGGTGGACAAATTGTTGTGGCAGCTGAAGCTCATAAAATAGGCAGCTGAAGCTCATAAAATAGAGTTGCAGCCAGGTCAATCAGAGCAAACTGAACAAACCTCAATCCTGAGGCCTTGGGAGCTCAATACAATGCGCCAGAAATACAAATTCAGGCCCTTTCCTGGCTAGGACACTGCAGTGTTACAACAGTGCCAGCCTGGACGAGAGTTTGTTTGAAATGATGAGCACATGAGGGAAGTGGACACGAGTTCCAGTCAGTTCTCTAATGAATATTCATTCAATTAAATAGAAAATGATTCTGTGGAACTCTGGAATATTAATGAAAGAGAATAGATGAGTTTGATTACAATTACTTGGGAAAGATTTATTTTTTTATCACTCCAATTTATCAAATAGTTGTGTATGCTAATTGTTGTCAGGAGTAGGTTGTATTACCCTTGAAAACCGAAACTGTTACCTTTTTGGGGGTAAAGTGCGTTCTAGAAAACAATGGATAATGGCAAAATTATTAATAGCATGGTTTATGGAAAGAAAACTGAATCAGAAATTGCTGACCTGCATAATACGTTCAGAACAGTTCTGCTTTACTGAGTGTGGAATCAGAGCAGTTTCTTCCAGTGAAACTATTAGAAACAGCAGATTTGAGGTTTTGAACGACAGCATTTCCTTTTTTATGCAGTGAATAGCAGGCCTGCTGAAAGTTCTTCCCTAAATGGAATGTGACATTGTCTTCCACAGAAAAATAGGAAATAATTATTCTCTCTGAGCATCCCAACTGTTTTACTTATGGGATGGTTTGAAGCATTTTGTTACTACTGGTACTGGTAGCAGCTGAAGTAATATGTAATGTTTTATATACTTGATTCCATGTGAATATACTTAATAGCAAAAGAGATATCAGACTGGAAATTGAGGAAAATTAGTATCAGTGAGCATAAAAAACAACAATATGAATTAATTTTCTAACTCATCAGGTATGCACATTTATTTTATATAAAGTTGGTTATGCCTGTCGAAAGCCTGAAATAGGTGTAATATTACATAGAATCCTTTTATTCTAGAAAGAAGGAGAGACAGCAGTCTATTTAAAATTTGTGTCCAATAGCTGCCTCTTTCTTACTGTAACAGTTTCTGGCTGCATAGAATCATAGACTGGTTTGGCTGGAAGGGGCCTGAAAGATCCTCTAGTTCCAGTCTCCCTGCCTTGGGGACTTTGGGGAATTGTCTATACTGCCTTAACTTCTAATCAGGTATTTTTCTTACAGAATTTTTTTGATTAAGGAAAAACAGTGCCACGTATAATATGTGTTCCTCCTCTATAAATATGCAATGTATTATTCTTGTCACTTATTTTGTTGTGGGAAGGGGTGAAATGTGATTAATGATGGGAATATTTGTTGTGATTTTGGGGAAGAGGTAAAAAGAAAGGCTAACACCAACATAAATCTTTCTCACATGTTACTGCTTTCATCAGAGTGTCAGAACTGGCTCATTACTGCTATAAATTGTTTGATAAAATATGTAACAAGTCTGGGAAGTCTATTTGAATTTTTCATATGTGAACACAGTAAGCTGATCAATACTGATTTATCTTCACTAAATTTATTTATCTGCCACTACTTTTTCAATGAAAGCTGTGGTAACTTTAGCAGTGGGACTTGAAAGGCAGTTTGTGCTGTTTCTCCTTGCACAGCTGGCTTTTAGAGGCCAATTTCCAGGGAAAAGCAAACAAAAAGCAAACCCTTCCATTCTCTTTCTTTAGCTCATGCTCTCCATTTCCAGCAATAGAAATTTTATTCTTTTATATCAATATTCATATGCTTTAGTGGTTGAAGTGTACTCTGTTCCTAATGAACTTCTAAGTTCACAAGAACATGCAAAATGGAAATCTGGAATCATTCCATTTCCTAGAGAACTGTTCCTGTCCTCACTTTTTGATCAGACTTAGAAGGAGGTTAATGGATGACATGAGGTGGTTGGATGAGCCTAAAAGATACCATCTATTTAAAATGTATAAGGGTATAAATAGTCACCAGATGGCACTGTGACTGAGATAAAACACAGCACCCATAAATATAGTCAGCTACAGCTCGGAATAAATGTTAGTTTGCTCTGAAGTTGTTATATCAAACAGTGGTAGGGGTTTTTTTAATTAATTTATTTTTATTTTTACTGTCTGTGTTGAACTTCAGTAGCTCTGTTGGCTTCAGTAGCTTGTGCTTTATCCAATCAAGACCATTTCTGTCAATGGAGCCAGCCAACTGATACTTGCTAATGATTAATTTTAGACTATCTGATAAAAATATAATAAATTCAGGCAACTTTCGGTATTCTTCTTTTACTTCTAAGGGAATATATGCAACAGATTACTTGAGGAGAAATAGTCATTTTGATCTGAGTCTCACTTCAGTGCCTGGTAAAGTTATGGAGAAGATTATCTGGGGAAGTACTTCCAGGAAAAGCACCTGGAAGACAACGCAGTCATTGCTCAGAGCCAGCTCAGCTTCAGGAGAGCCAAGTCCCACTTATCAAACCTGACTGCCTTTCCTGAGCAGGTCACCCACCCAGCGGGGCAAGGGAAGCCAGTTGATGTCGTCTTGGAGTTCAGTAAAACTTTGAGTACTGCCTCTCGTAGTGTCCCTCTGGACAAAACGTTCAGCCCCCAGCTGGGTGAGCACATCATGGGATGGGTGAGCAGCTGGCTCAGGGGTCGGGCACAAAGGGTGACAGTGACAGTGGTGACATCAGACTGGGGACCTGTCACTAGTGGGGTTCTGCAGGGCTCCATCCTCGGCTCTGTGCTCTTCAGCATCTTCATAAATGACTTGGACATACGACTGGAAGACACTGAGCAAGGTCACAGATGATACAAAACTGAGAGGAGCTGTTGACACCCTCGAAGGCAGGGAGGCCTCACAGTGAGACTTGAACAAATGGACTGGGCAGTCACCAGCCATATGGAGCTCAGCAAAGGGCAAGTGCCAGATCCTGCAGCTGGGATGGGCAGCCCTGGATGTACAGACAGACTGAGGAATGAGAGGCTGGAAAGCAGCTGTGGGAAGGGAGTCAGGGCTCCTGGTCAGTGGAAAATTGAATGTGAGTCAGCAGTGCTCTGGCAGCCAGAAGGGCCAACCCCGTCCTGGGGCCATCAGGCACAGCCTCACCAACCTGGCAAGGGAGGGGATTGTCCTGCTCTGCTCTGCTCTAGGGCAGCCTCACCTTGAATATTGTGTGAGTTTTTGGGTGCCTCAATATAAGAAAGATACTGAGCTGTTAGAGAGCATCTGAAGGAGGGTAATGAAGATGGTGAGGGGTCTGGAGGTGAAGCCACATGAGGCATGACTGAGGACACTTGTTCTGTTCTGCCTGGAGGAGGCTGAGGGGACACCCCATTGCAGTTACAGCTTCCTTATGAGGGGAAGAGGAGGAGCAGGCACTGATCTTTGCTCTGNTGTCTCTTCCACAAATTCTGTGATTTGGTGAAATGCTACTTGACCAAAGATTTATACCAGCACAGAGTAATAAAATAATAGTCAGATATTATTCTGTTTAAATTTGTGGTATAGGTTTAATTGGAGATCTTAGTGAAGCTTTTACATCCTTGGAATAACAGCACTTTTGTAGCTGACACTGAAGTTAAGTGGAACAAAAATTAATTTCCTTTGCATAGAGGATTCACCTAATTTTTGTTTTATTTGTAAAATCAGTTACCTAAATGATGTTTTAAAGGAATGATATCAATCAAGCTATTGCTCGTTCTAAAGGCTTGTTCTCTCATTAATTTTTCTGTTTGATGGAGTATCTTACCAAATCTGTCATGACTTTTCTTTAGTCCTCAGCATCACACTTTGACTGGTTGAGTAAAGTCTTCGTGGTGGTAGTATCACTTGGCAGATATGCAGAAATCCTAGAGAGATGTGAAGTAGTACTGTCAGTATTTACATAAATTTTCAGAAGTTCAGTTTTAATGTGTGCTCTATGTCCTAATTCCCCTGTGATAAATCTAGAAAAAAGATTGGAAGTGTTTAAACTTTGAAGAAAGTGTAGTTGATAATGGGCAAATTTGAGTAGAAGTGTTAATTCTTTTTGCCTCGCAGCCTGAGTTCACTGCTACGGTCAAGTTGATCCATATGCCTTATGAAAACAGCAATTCTAATTATCCCAAGAGCTTAATTTTCTCGCCGGAATATTCAAGTCTCATACTACGATGGAGTTGACTTTCATTATCTAAGTTTTAAATGTCAGATTACATTCCCTTACCAAAACCAAGTTTTAAGAAGGATACAACATGTGGGACTTGTTCTATTTAAGTTGTAGTTCATCCTTAAATAATCATCAAGAAAGATGGAAGGTGTAATACAAACCTATTTTAGAAGCTTTATTTAGTTTTGGCTGGGAGATAATTTTTCTCTTCCTAGAGTCTTGTTTTCACTTGCATTTGGAGGTATATGTATGAAGGGTCTTACCTTTACTGCTGAAGAACACAAGTTCAGTGCACTTTAAGCTGTGTTTAATTTCTTATTTTTAATGTAGATAATACCATTCAAAACCACTGTTAATGGAAGTTTATACATATATTTGGATACTTACCTTGTACTAGGCAATGGCATAGCTGGATGCAGACTGGATAGAAAGTCGTGGCAGAATAAAACTGGATGGGCGCTGATGGAGGAATTGAGCAGTGTCCGTGTGCCTTTTCAGTGAAGGCCAGCTCCAGCTGGGATGTACCAGGAAGTGTGTGGTCAGCAGGCTCAGGGATTCTTCCCTTCTGGTCAGCACTTGGGAGTGCTGTGCCCAGTTTTGGGTTCTCGTTTTAAGATGGACAAGGAGGTGCTGGAGTGAGTCCAGCGGAGGACAGTGGGGTCCATGATGGATGTGGTGGGATCTGAGGTTTCTGCAGCCCCAAGTGGAAGAGGCTGAGGGTGTTACCTGGTGTCAGAGTGTAGAGTGAGGGGAGCTGGCCTCATCTGGGAAATGCACAGTGAGAAATAATAACAGAATTGCAGAATGGCTGAGATTGGAAGGCACATCTGGACAGCCTCTTTGTTCCACCCTGTTCAAGCAGTCAGGTATCCAGGATCATGCCCAGTTGACTTTCGAGTATATTTAAGGTGGGAGACTCTATAGCCTGCTGTGAAACCTGTTCCAGTGCTCTCACCCTGTGCTGGTTTTGGCTGCAGAAGAGTTAACTTTGTTCATAGTGGCTGATGTGGGGCTATGGTGTGGGTCTGTGCTGGAAACAGGTTGGTAATTGAGGGCTGTTTACTGATGTTCAGAGGGAACCTCCTGTGTTTCAGTATGTGCCCACTGTCTGTCACTGGGCACCACCCAAATTACAAGTAGTAGGAACAAGCTGGAACATAGGAAACTGCAGTCACATATTAGGGAGTTTCTTGTTCACAGGGAGGGCACGCAGACACAAAATGGCTGCTCAGAGATGTTGCAGAATCTCCATTTTCAGAATTCGGCTTGGTGAAACAACCTGCTGTAATTTAGCCCTGCACTGAGTGAGGTTGATCAGAGAACCTCCAGAGTTTTCTTCTCAGCTAAAATACTTTATGCTGTATGACATGTTGTACTCTGTGAGCACATCTTTTTCTTTGTAGAGACCTTCATCAATCATACCTTTTGTTTGATGAGTCACATTTTCCAGTGTACAGATGATTATTAGGCAATTAGCAGTCTGCATTTATATTTGATAATTTAAAGAGATGCAAACATTTCCCTGAGTAATAAAGGACACCTGTTTGTTTTTCATCAGCTGGCTGAACTGGTCATAGTGGTATTACTGCACTGGTATCAACTAGGATTAAAAAGATGAGGAAAATATTAGAAGTGGCAAGCAAAAGGTGTTTATGGAGAATGTATGTCTGAATTCATGAAATCTTCTGTATTTAAAACCTGTTTTGAGACAATTTTCCTTTCTTCATATTGAGTGGTGGCTCATACAGATGTTATTAACAACTGTGTAGCCATCATTTCCCTGTTCCAGTTCTTTGGATGTGTATTGGAATGAAGCTGAACTCCAGCAACTCACACAGATTATTTGTGTGCTCTTGATTGCCATGTGTTTTTTTTTTCCCTTCTTGAAAAATGAGTTTTGATTCTGCTCTTGCTTCATGTACTTTGAATTCTAGGCATCACTTCATGTTTTATAGCAGCCTTTTCAAGATTGTTGCTGTTGTGCTTTTATTTGTAGTGTTCTAGGGGGGAGGGAGGTCAAAAAATGTCACACCGTCTGTCTCCTGTGTGCACAGAAGTTCATTTTCAGCTTCATACAGGAAAGAAAAAAATATTGAAATTTGCTCTGTGGATGTGACAGAGTGTTTCTGAGGACAAGTGTTCAAATGCAATATTGTCAAGCTATTTTTAGCCAACTGCTGTCCCTATAGTACTGTTTAAAGATTCAGCTCAGGCTGCTAATAGATATATTTATAACCATTCTGTCAACTGCCACAGCATGAGTGCTGTTACAGATGATAATTCTATTCTTGGAAGCAGTGCCATGGTTACCAGTCCCTGAGCTGCTCAAATAGAAGCTATACATCTGTACACACTTAGTAACATTTTAATATCCCAACACAGTTTTACACTGCAAGAAAGAACAAAGCTAGACATGATAATCAAAGAAATGATACATGCAGAAAAGCACATGAAAATTAAAATCAGAAAAAAAATACAATAACTTCTTGAGTATTATATATTCTGAAGTCTGTGTGTGGAACAAACTGTAAGAGGGTTTCTTACTGCATTTTATTGTTGTTTATTGTTAATCAGTTTGATTTCAGTGGGGTTTATTTCATATTGGAATAATAGATTGACACCAAATACAGCATGTGTGTGGACATGCACTTGGTACTATAGAAAGTCATTATGCCAGTGAGGTTAGTGTTGGGCTTTTGGAGAAATAACAGAATTGTAGAAAATTAGTGATTCATCTGTGTTATGATGAAGTTTGATGTGAAAAGTTTCCCATGGCTGGACATTTGTGTGTTGTGCTCCAGGCGTGGGTTTGTGAGATGCTCTTTGCGGCAGAGCCTCAGCCATGGCTGGCGGTGGCTGCCTGGCACCACGGCTTGTCTGAGGCTGGGTACCCTGTGGAAGCCTCGGATATGCCTTCATTTGGGCCTAAAGCCCACGTGACCCAAGGCCCTCTGCAGCTTTCTTAGTCCGAGTCCTCATCCCTGGGAGTGTTCCGTGATTCTGTGACTCTTTGGGGTAGATATTTGCTAAGCGTTAATACAGAGCCCGGGACTTGCTGCTTCCTTTGCTTTGTCTGAGCATGGAGGAGTCTGAAAGTGTGACTGGAGTGAGGACATCAGTTTGAAAAGACTCTGTTTTAAGTGCCTGTCCTGTAAGGAGCCTGCAGCACTGTGGCATGACTGAAAAAGACACCAGAGAACAGAGCGTAGACCTGCAGCGGAGGTGGCAGCAGAGCTTTCAGGGCTTTGGAGATCTTTGGTTTATTTTTGTTCTGCTTGTGCTGTCAGGTTTGAAGGGAGTTGCACTGTGGCGCCATGAGTAGCAGTAACAGGCTCTGAACAACAGTCGTACAGGGCTTAGGATGATTTGTTATCATCCACTCATCCACCATGCTGGAAAGAGAGGACCCAGTCTGGTTTTACTGATGTGGAGTTGGGAAGGGGGTTCTGTGATTCATGGACAGAAGTGGTAGATTTTAATTAGCCATTAAATTTGTTTGTTTGAGTACAAATTTTTAAAAAAGCTATATTGATTTTTGTACAATGACTGTAGTCATAAAAAGATCAGTGTGTTTTTTTAATGCATCATCATTGTCATTGAATGTATCAATTTTCTGCTATATGTTGGACATGGATCACACCTGCCTGAAAAATGGAAACTAAAATTAGCTTTGTTTTTGTAGGAAGGTAGTAAGATTAATATTTAGAAGAAGACAGTGCCAGTATTAATAGATTTCTTCAGCTGTGCTGAAATTTTATTGAAAGGAAGTTTGTTTTCACAACGTGCATAATGCAAATTGTAGAATTCATTGTTGCTAAATGTTAGGAAAGCCATGACAAAAGATAGGTTCAACATGGAACCAGAGAAATGGAAAACTGGGTTTGCTAGATAGCCTGCTGTCCAGATGATCCAAAGGCAGTGTCTGTGTGTATCTTGTTTGATAGTGAGTATAGATGAGAGTGATGATTGTTTCATGCCTTACTTGTGATATTTCTCCTCAGACAGGTACTGCTGAGGAGTACCTACATCCAGTGTAGGATGAAGAGCTATGGGAATGCCTGGTTTGTTCCAGTAATAAAAGCTTTGTATTAAGACCCAGAGCTACGAGGCTTCTTGTGACCAAAGGACTTTGTTAAAAGAATTAAGAAATGGTCACAAGTCATCCAGTATATCAGGAAGCACTTTGCTGATGTATGTATAATACAAAAACCAAGTTTGTTTGGTTTGACTGCTCAGAGGAATTTTTTTTTTTTAGTATTTTTCATGTTTCTTGCTGTTTTGTTAAGCGGGTTTTATCAAATCTCATGAATTTGCCGAGCAGTTTATTTTTTAAAAAAAGATAATGCAATGGCTTGTTCCTTAGTAATTTTTCTTTATGCACAATTTTCAACAAAACCTTCAAAAATGTTGAAGTAATGCAGGTGTTTCTATGTAGCTGATAGTGATTACAGGTTTAACTCGTGTTCTTAGCAGTAACTTTGTTGTAATCAGTGAAGGCAATTGGTCTGTGTTTTCTAGTAGTGAAGATGGTGAGGAGTGGATGAATGCAAATCCAGATTCTTTTCATGGGTTTGCTCAAATTTTGCACCAGAAATGTGAATCATGCTGCAGTTTATCTTTCTCGTTCAATACTAGAATTGTGATATACCTGATTGTGTCTAGAAATGTGGCAGAAACCCAGCTTCTTGTGGAAGAACTTGGTGTTTAGTCCTGGGAACATATAGAAAGAGAAAGAAAAAATATCTGAGGATGGAGTTATAGTAAAACCCCAAAAATTTGTAAAGATGATGCTGGAGGGCATGAAAAAGTGTCTTGATAGAGAGAGGAATTCTGAAGGAAAGTGTTAGTTTATTGTTGAGTAGCATTCCATAGATGGCATCCAGGTGTGATTTTTGAAGTGATGCATTCAATTTTTTTGTGAAGTCTGGTGAAAGACAGGGTTTTTTTCACATTGAAGGGACAAAAGATTTGAGATTGGTGACTCAGGAAGTCTCCTTATGGCTGAAAAAAAGTATTTTATCTAAAGGAAAGATAAGGAGGCAGATTTGGGGTTGCATAGGTTGCTCATCCTAGTTGAGTTTCTGATAAGATGATGGAGCTTTTCTGAACACGTGAAAGAGAAGAACATGGTTGAGCACCATCAGTGTGGAGTTACCAAACTCAGCTCAAGCTTGACTGACCTGTTTGTCTTCTTGGCATAAATGGCTGATTCTTTGATGATGCTGAGGCTCATACCATCCCATATATGAAAAATCCAGATGGTGAAACAGAATGTGTCCTCAGCAAATTCCTGGATGAGACTTTGAGTGTTGAGTAAACATCGTAAGTGGTAGAGATTGAGTGAAAAAGTATCTTGGGAAATTTGAGGCTGGCACCAATAGGAATTTCAGAAGTTCCTCAAGGAGAAATGCAAAGTTCTGATGAAATGGTCTTTGAAGTCACAGTGGACTGTGCCAAGTTTAATATGAGCCAGGAGAGCATTCTCACTGGGAATAAAGGACAACTGTTCCTGCTTCTTTTTATTTTGGAGTGTTATGGAGTCCTTTGTGAAGGTAAAAAAGTTTGATCATTGTCAAGTTCTCAAATACATTTCATCTACTTCCTCCAAACATGCAGAAATCATGCTGGGTTTATTGCTTGATAGTATTATATTGCCAACAGGGGATGTGAAGCACAAGTGCTGTGTTTGGTTTCACTGGCCATGAGAGATGGTTGCCAGGTCTCCATGTTATCTTAGTGTTTGGCAGTTCCATGCTTTAATTACTCCCTTTTTTATTCTCTTCCAGACAACTGAGTTATTTGAAGCAGTTGTTTCTTCCCTTCCAGAGGCTTTCTCATGGAATTTTTTGCATTCCTGCCAACTGTGCCTTTTATGTGAGACTGCAAAGGAGGTTGTGACAGATTGGTTTGCAGTTTCATCAATATGCTGCTAATACTCATTTTTACGTCTCTCTTTCATGAAACACAGATGGTCAGGTTTTTTAGATGATTAGTGTGTCACTGAAATTGGGTTTTGGCTAAGAGTGTTGGCTGAAACTCATCCTAACTGAAGCAGATGACATTGGTTGACTAAGGGGAAAAAAATAAAAGGTAGGAATGTGTTTCTTCAGGAGGGTATGTAGCTGTACAGTTGTTAAGACATAGGGTGCTTCGCTTTAGGTCGCATTGCTTTTGCTTTTCAGATATGAAGAAGAAGAGGCATCCAGTTTTATTTCCTAAAGTTAATTTAAAATGCAACTTTCTCCTTCTAGTTTACTGATGAGATACTGGGTTTAGGTGGTGGCATTAAATGTCATTTTTGTGGCTTTGCCTTTGGGTGTATTGAATTCCACTAACTGATACTATTTGTGATACAGCACGTACCTTCCTCTGTTTGGTGTTTTGCAAAGAACACGTTATATACAGCCTTTTGCAAAGAGTATCACCTCTCAGAATGTTTTATTTTTGCTTGGAGTCCTAAAACAAACTTTGTTTGTGTTTGTCTATCTCGGTTTCCTGTTCTCTTGACTGAGAACAGATAGAATTCGGAAGATAAGGTTTGTAGATTGAGTTGCTGTCATTCATCTTCTGCTTGGCATATTAGTTGTTTTCCATTTAAGAAATAATAATTTCCATCACACACTTACCGACAAGTGTGCATGGCCAACAGCAGTTCATATCCCCTTGTACTAGAGATGTTCTGCATGACATTGTTTTTGATACCACGTAAATGCCTAAAAGTCTCAAGCAAATACCCTGTATTTGAAATGAGATTTAAAAGAGATAGGAAGTTATATAAAAAACTCAGTAATCATAAAATATTACTTAATCTTTGAAAATGTTACCGACTTCATAAAGGGGTATCCAATTCCATATCAAGAGTCCCACCCATGTGTGCACAGAAATCATCCATTTTTAGGCAACTGTGGCTGAAATTTTTACTGTATTTAAACAAAGTGGAAATTTATTTTGCAAAACATTCCTTGACAGGCCATGTCTGGTTTGTGTGGCAATTTTTTTTTTTTTTGGTGATCTCGTTAAAAACTGACGTAGAACATTGACAATTATGAAAGGATCCAAGGGATCAAGTCCTGTAATTCCTGAATGCTGTAGAACAAATTAAAACCTCTGAAACCCAGTCTTTGGAAGAGAGGAGGAATTTTATTGTCATCATGAAGATATGGGCCATGTTTTTGAATGTTCTGCCTAACATCACCAAGGCCTTTTTCTTCATCCTGGTCTTCTAAAGAAGATTGATGGACTACTTGGTCAGATTTCTTTGAGGTCATGAGTTAATCGAATGGGGTTCTCAAGACTTTTTTCTGAATTCCTTCTGATAGTGGCACGTAAATTTTGGCATCCACATCCACTCTTCCAGGAACCTTAAATTCCCTGCTATGTTTTTTTCCAGCAGAGTTTGGCACTGTTATATTGCAAGAGAAATCCTGCAAATGACTGGTTGTCCCATTGCCCCATTCCTCTTAGTTTAAAAAATCCATCATTAGCAAGTTCTTGTTGGTCTGAAAATTTGTGGCCATCTCAGCATTTATCTGGTGTTTTTATACTTAAGAGAAGATTATTGCTGCCAGACTCCTTGTAAGGACGCATCATGTTTTTTTAGGCTGTTGGTTTTAGGATTGTTAGTGGAGGCACTGCTGATGAAAGCTGAATGTTCCATTATGAGAAAAAGGAGTAAGCTGCTTCAGAAAGCTCTGACTCATAAGTACAAGGAACTAATTTTTATAGCCTTAACAAAAGGTTATCCATCTTCTTCTTGATAAAAGAGCAGCCAAGAATACTCTGGTTACTTTAAAGTGCTGGGTAAGCAGATCAGTGCAAAAAGTATGTGTTTTACCAAGGTAAAAGTAATTTGACATACAGAAACAGTGCTTCTTTAGGCAGATGGAAGATTCCAAAAGATTAGAGAAAGCAGGCCTGTCCAAGAGCTGTGACAAAAAATTACTCTTTCCACAATCCATAAATGTCATAGATTTCTTGTGTCCTGCAATGTTACCTTCCTAGTGGATGCTGAAAGTTATTTGTTCTCCATTGGTAGGAGGTGGGAGGTAACGCTGATTTGTTTAAATAAGACTTTGTCCACTTCAGGGTGACCCAGTCTGTGTTAGAATGTCACCGAATCATGGAATGTGTCAAGTTAGAAGGGACCACAGTGGGTCATCTGGTCCAACCTCCCTGCTCAAGCAGGGTCATCACAGAACATACGGCACAGGACTGTGTCCAGATGGTGCTGGAATATCTCCAGTGAGGGAGACTCCACACCCTTTTTGGACAAACTGTTCAGTGCTCGGTCACTGCACAGTAAAGAAATTCCTCCTCATATTCAGATGGAACTTGTGTGGATCAGTTTCTGCCTGTCGCCTCTTGTCCTATTGCTGGACACCATTAGAAGGTCCATCCTCTGACACCCTCCTGAGAGACAGTGATAGAAGGCCCTCTCAGATGTTTCTTCTTGAGGCTGAACAGGCACAGCTCTCAGAGCTTATCTTTGTAAGAGAGATGCTCCAGTCCCTTAATCATATTTTGTTGTTCTCCAGTGGACACACTTCAGAAGCTCCATGTCTCTCTTGTTCTGAGGAGCCCAAAATTTGACACAGCACTCCAGATGCCCCTCTCTAGGGCTGAGTAAAGGGACAGGATCACCTCCATTGATCTGCTGGCAGTGTTCTTCCTAATGCACCCCTGCATCCCATTGGCCTTTTTAACCACAAGGGCACTGCTAGCTCCCAAATATTGTGAGGACTTCCTGTGATCTAGGATGAGACTGTAGAAGAACCTCCCTGTGCTGTTCCCTCTGCTGCCTGCAGCTGCCTGTGGGAAGCAGGACAAAGCACGGGATGGAGGTGGCTGTCCTCCACCATGGGTGGGAATGGTGTCCCCTATGTGCTGGCAAGCCTGGCCCTGGCCCCAAGGCAGGTGCTGGACTGGTCAGACAGACTGAGCTGTGTTCTCAGCTGTGCTTGCTGCTTCTGGGGCATTGCTGTGCCTGGGCCATCCTGGGACTGGCGCTTCCACAGAGCAAAGCCTGGTGCCAGGCAAGGCTGGCAGTGTCTGACCCAGCCCCCACCCTCAGGTCCCACTGTAGCCTCTCCCTCAGGAAAAGGCCCAAGGAGCATTTCTCAGCTCCTAATGCAGCCTGGGGCAGGGTGGGGATGCAACCCCACAATGTAACCTGGGCCTAAGTCAGCTTCTGTGGGATTCTACAAGGCATCACTGTCACCCTTCCTCAGGCAGCTCTCCCTGACACAGCTGCCTTGCTCTTGGCTTTGGGGTGAGGGGCTGGGGCCAGCAGTAGGACCTGTCTTTGGCAAGTGGTTGCCTTGGGCACCATCCATTGATCAATCAGTGTGTACACAGTGTTTGTCTCCCGTTGCTGCCGATACCTAGGGGAGCTGTTGCTCCCCCTGGGAGCTGAGCGTCATAAGGGTGAGCCGGCTCTTTGGGCATTGTCCCGGTGCCGGCAGCTGGGCTCACTCCTCCGGCTGCGCCCTGAGGCAGCTGAAGGAGCAGAGCCGGCGCAGAGCCCGCCGGGCCGTCTTGACGATGGAGCGCCATCGCTGTGGGGCCGGGGGCTGCGGGACGGCTGCGCTGCCAGCGGGGCAAGCAGGAACGCTGTGTGCCAGGGGCTGGGTGGGCACTGGGAAAGCCCCTGCCGGCGACTCAGCCCTGCAGTGCTCTTCCTTGGGTGGGGTGTCTTGGGCACAGCCAGCCTCCATGCTATCTTCATCAGCCTCCTCCGCAGGATTACCAGGCAAAGCACAAACCACCGACATATTTGGGTCTTTGAGCAAAGCCATGGGGAGCGACTCGCGGTGCTGCTCGATGCAGGGATCGCTGTCCATGGGAGAAGCTGGTGGCTCTGCTTCCTTGTCTTGCAGTGGGAGAGACAACACGCTCTCTAACTCGCTGTCCCTCTCTCCTGCCACTGGTCTAACTTGGAGCTTTTCTTCCTCCCACATTTCCAGTAGCACATTTAGAAGGGTGCAGGATGGCGAGTCGCCAGAGACAGGGCACAGGTCTGCCAAGAGGTCAGGATGTGCAATCTCTGCATTGTTTTCTGTCAATCCTGCGGAGCCCTTCACGAGAGCGTCGCAGGACAGCGA
>WAAG01024364.1:0-13973 GCA_013390105.1 Tichodroma muraria
TGGGACAATATAGTAATATAGTGGGACACTCCTAAGGAAAGGGCAGCAGGGTGTAAACCTTTGCCCAGTGACTGACGGATGGTGTTCCTCATAACATCTTGCCTTTCAACTTATCAGGCATTCATTCCAGAGCAGAAGTCACTTTTTGAGTTACAAATGGTATCCTACTTTCATCTGGGTTTTCTTTCAAAACCTTCAATCAGAACGTTTGCTAAAGCCAAAGCTTCTTACTTTATAGAGCTTACAAATACTGCAGAGGAAAATCTGGTGGCTCTTTTACTGCCTTGGGTGTTTCTATAGGTTAACCTGCCTTCCTGGAGAGCACAGGTAACTTCCCTTCATCAACACAGAAATCAATCTGAATCAAATTTTTGTGCCACTAAGAGAGGTCTCAGTCTTCAAACTCTTTCTTGGGCCTTTGCTACCGTTTTTTTAAGGTACCAAACTAACCTTTTCTTGCTACTATCCAAATCCTTGATCTCAAAGATAGTGTTCTCAAAGGCATGCTATAAATCTTCACTCAAAACGGATTCCTCTTTAGTGCTCACTCCGAGCAATGACAAACTGCTTTAAGATATTTTTATCACTTGACTGCCATGCAAACCTGCTACATCTGTGAACACAAGAACTTCTGGGCAAAGAAAACCTGAGACTTGCTGAAAGATACAAGTCTCCATCCTTATATGGTGTTAACCCTGAGATCTCACTTTACATGTTATTGCCCCTCAGAGATTTGTAATTCCTCCATTCTTCTCAACAAATTCCTTTTCTCCTTCCAAACAGCCAACAAAGACTTCGCTGAGAAACCTCCAGCAGAAAATTTACTCAGTAGTAAGTCTTGCTATAGGGCAATGGCAGTAAATCCTTAACAGTGTACTGGCATCCTGCAAAGGTGAAAAGGAATCATATCTAGAAGTCAACCTATCTAGAGGTATATAACTTAAAACACTACCACTTCATTATGGATTGGACATAATTTCTTGTCTAAATCCTGAAACTTGCCATGAAAAATACCTCCAGTTTCCTGATCTTTGAGTTCTTCTGGAGATGTTGCTTCCTGTCTGCCCTGATTTAGGAATATTTTCAGTTTTCTCATTTTTTTTCTTTGAGACTTTCTCTCCAGTAATACGTGACTTCCCCATCTTTCTTGTTTTTTACTTCTTTATCTTTTTCTCTCCTCTTATTTGTTGTCTCAGCATTTTTCCTCAGCCATTCCAGTTTCCCTATCTGCTATTTCTTTCACCATTTCTCTCTCCTATTCCCCCTCACTTAAATTTTCCTCAGCACCCTTTCCTCCATCTTTTCCCACTATCTATTTGCATCATGATTTCCAACCTGCAAAGAAATGCTATCCCCACAGGCTCTGCAGCACCCTTTGATCACCCTCTAGCCTCTGCAAGCAAGCTCCTCCAGCAAATCCACGTGATCCAGTTAACCCAGAGACTCCAACGAAGTTGGGAGGGGCTTGCATTGCAGCAGGAACCAGAGGAAAGTTAGCATTGCCCTGAAAGGTGAAGCAGAGAGGGTCAGTTTGCCAAAGCAGAGAGATTGGCAAGAAGACATGGTGCCAGCCACATGCTGCCTCACTCATGTTCCCTCAATTAAAGCAGCCTGTAGGGAAAGTAGCATGCCCCTGTAGTGCACTGGTGTACTGACCCCTCCGAGTGCTTGTTAGTGCTCACCATACTCAGCATTTCCTCTCCCTGATTGATAGGATGATATGTGGGTGTATGGCAGAGAGCAGATTCATTACAGCACATTAGCCAGACAGGCAGACAAATGCCCACAGGGGCAGAAAAGCTATAAGGAATAAATAAAAACTTTATTATTTTTCTGAAACTTCTTTTCCCCAGGCTACAGTGAGGAATACTGGAGGAACAGGAGAGTGGAGAGAGCCCAGAAGAGAAAGGGAGTGGAGAACTGGGAGGAAAGTTTGTTAACAGTCAAATAAAGGTTAAAATAGTCATTGTTGGATTCAGAGTTTGAATCTCTATTTATATTTTTATTTTCAATCCCATTGCTAACTAGGAAAGAAAGGTTCAGTGCATCAGATACCAAGTTATCAGAACATTCCTGATGTAATGTCTGAAATGTCTGAAACCTGGCTGCTTCACTTACTGAAATTCATAATTCCTCGGTTTTAAAAATAAAAAACAAACTATATCAGCCTTTATCAACAGCTGCCACCATGTGGTATTTGAAATACCACAGTTAATTCCAAATAGAAAGAAATATGGTGTAATCATCTAATCTGTTCAGTGACAGGTTTTCAGTCTCTGTTTGGTAACTCACAGCTCATAAAGAGATGATGTGGCTGTGGGGCAGCTCTGCACCCCTGCATACACTCTGCTAAGGCCAAGGAGGAGATAGCCTGGGCAAAATTGTCCTGGACACCACAGCCACTGTACCAAACCACTAGCCCATCACCCATCCTTGGAGATGGCGGACCAGTCCAGAGCTGCCCCAGGATGTCAACAACAGTGCTTGAAAAAAGTGTACTCTCAAATGGCTGGTGCCAAAATCTTTTCTGCCAGGCACAGATTTACCAGCTTGCAGCATCCTCTCTCCCTCTGTCATGAGATGCTGCCTGCTCTGACACGGGGCAAGAAAGAAAACATGGAGCTGCTGGACCCTGTTCTCACTGCCCTCTGGCTGGATCTTAGCCTGTCTGCTGCCTGGAAATACATTGTGGTGTTGAAAGAAAACTCCAGAGACATCCCACTGTCCAAAAGGTAGAGTGTAAATTGTCAGCCCTGGACCATTAGAGAGTTGATCCAAGATTGATGATTTAAAGAACATGTTTTGAGGCAGACAGGGACAAGACCTAGTTAGTTTAATACCTTGATATTTGCTTGCTTGAGCCCCATTTATTTTTTTGAACATTTTAGTTCCAGCAGTTTCATCCTCACCTCTTTCCTGATTTCATTTAGGTGCACTCCAAAACGAGCCAAATGTGTTACAATTAAGAATAGCTTTCAGCAGGTAACACAGCATTCTGAAATCTGCTTTGTAAATATCTAGTGGCAATATAGGTACCTCTGAGATTGCTGGAGCTTTGTCTGATGAGAAGTGTGTTCCCATTGGAAAAAATCCATTGAATGCAGGATACTGTGAAACTGGCAGATGACACTGTGAATAATGTGCATGGGCTTCTTCTCGAGGGTGCTTGTCTGGACACTTTTGATCCTGTAGCTTTCCTCTGAGCTGAAACTGTAGTCCAGTAAGTGCCTGCAGCATTGCTTTATTTCTCCCCTTCCCACTATTCGCAGAGCTGAAAAAAATCACTATAAAACACACACACAAAATAGAAGCAGCTATTTAATTTCTTGAACAATGTACATCTACTATTGAAAAAACAAACAGAAAAAACCCCACCAAAATACAAAAAGAAAACCACAACAACTTCAATATAAACCCAAATTAATATTGTGGTTATAGGGCACCCATAAGAACACAATCCCTAACATAGTACTGGGAAAAAAAGAAAATAAAAAAGAAAATTAAATTAAAAAAAAAAAGGAAAGATGAGAAGAAACAGTTGGCATTCCGTTAACAATCATGTTTGGAGGTTTGTGACTGACTTTGTTATTCCAAGGGAAGCCAGGTACAAGGCTCTTGGGATTAGGTACAAAGACAAGAAAAAAGTGGACACGTATGAATCTCAAAGGTGACTGCTGGGTTAATAAAACAGTCTGTTTTCTGTTCACCCACTCTTCCTCTCAGTGTGCAAGTACATTAAAATATGTCAAAAGGAAAGCCATTTGCTGGGGAAAAATAATTCAGCTAAAAGTCAAAATTTCCAGCTGGTGTATTGCCTTGGTGTGTGCAAGTGCACTAACGAAGTGACCCACACATCTCACTGGATGAAAGTTGGTATCCTCATTAAAGTAGAAACAAACACTTGAAAACAGGAACAACTGCCAGTTAAAAAAAGGACCACAATTGAAATGAGAAGCCTTCATTTTTCCCCACTCTGTTTCCTACTTGTTCTATAGAAGATACTATATATATATATTTAAGTAACTGCTTGCAAAGTAATGAAAGAAAAACTGATTTTTTTATGCAGTAACCATTTCCATTTGCTGGAGGAATTGCATTGTTAACAACCATCCACATTATTAGAAGAAATCCACATGTTTAGAAGAAGAAATATTTTCACAGTCCAGTTTCTAATCTGCCACATACAACACAACGATTGGTTCCTGCAAAGAGTCACCCTTTCAGAAGTGAGTAGCTCTGGAGAAGAAAACCTTATATCTGAATTGCTCACACTAGAAAGTGATTGTAGGATCAACCTCCAACCCTTTAAAATAAAAGCACGTTTATAGCGGAATATACTGCCTTTGCCCCAGGAAACAATGAGACTTGAACACAATCACTAATTCACTGCAGTGAGAACATTTTATGTACTATGAACAGCACGAGACATTAGATCTTCCTTGGCCCAGGCCCTGACAGAAAGCACTATTAGATAAACAGAAAGCAAAATGGGGGAAGTGGTATGCCACAGTGTGAGCAGCCTTTTGTTTATTGAGGAGATGATTTTCCCTGGAGGTGAAAAGAAAAAGATAAAAAGGAGTAAAGAAGTATTCCAAAATCTCTAATGACCTCAGAAGAGTTTATTTTGATGAACCACAGAATCCCTTCATGGGTGAGGTTGGAAAGACCTCTGGGGATCATCTAGTCCAACTGCCCTGTTCAAAGCAGGATCAGCCACATTATGTTGCTCAGGGCCATGCTGAATTTTAAATATCATGAAGGAAAGAGATTACACAGCCCCCTCCCAAGCAAACTATTCCAGTGTCTCATATAAACACTAAAAAAATAATTTTCTAATGAGGAATTGAAATTTTTCCCACTTTAGTTTGTGCCTATTGTCTCTTGGCCTATCACTGGGCACCGCTAAGACCCTAGCTTCACCCTTTATCTTCCCCAGCCAGTGGGTGTTTACACACATGAAGGTCCTCCTGAGCCTCCTGTTCTCCAGGCTGAACAACAGTAGCTCTCTCACCCTCTCATAACTCACAGGTTCCAAGCCCTTCAGCATCTTTGTGGCCCCTTGCTGATTCGAGTAGGTCCAGGTCCCTTTCGCATGAGGCAGCTCAGAGCTGGACCCAGCACTCCAGCTGTAGCCTCTCCAGGGCTGAGACGGAGAGGGTCACCCTTAATGCAGCTAGGCAGTGTGGTTTCTGGTGTACCCAAGGAAACGCTGTTGGACTTTCTTGTTGAAAGGGTGTGCTGTGGGCTCATAGCCCACCAGAGTCTGCAGGGCCTTCCCTGCAAAGCTGCTTCCCAGACAGCCGCAGATAGAACAAGGATCTGGCTTTTTTTTTTTTTTTTCAGTGTGCCTTCAGTTAAGCTCTGATGTTACATACATCACAAAAACTACAGTGCTGCTTCTCACAGCAGCCTCTTCTAATAGATACAAGTAAGAGGGAAAGCTGAGGAACAGTCTAGCTAGCACATCTGTACTGATTCAAAAATAAAATTAAATAAAGTACTATATCTTCTAACTGTTGATGTTGTTCCTTAGCCACAGAGAATTCTTTCATACACAGGCTTTAATCCATTGTGCCTGCATTATTTACCAGCCCTACAGGAACGTGCACAGTCAGCTCCAGACTAAAGCTCAGCAAAAACCGAGGACTTCCCATGTGCCCAGAAAATCACCTTGCTCTTGTGCTGGAGCATCAGGCTGCCTTACCCATGGGACTAGCTGGTGCTGCTTCCCAGCTGTTCTGCAGTGTGAACGATTTCTCTTCCTTACCTCCCTGGCCCTCTCTCCTGTTTTGGAGAGACTACTTCAATGTGAATACCTGTAAAGTTCTGAAATATGAAAAAGGAAAAGGTGGCTATACCTGCCCCTTCCTGGTCACCACAGTCTTATCATGCCTGTTTGCTGGTCACGCTTGCATACTAAAAACCTAATCTTGCAGTCCTTTTGCAAACTCCCCATTGACTGGTATGTCTTTGTATTAAAAAAATTACTGGATATGCAGAGCAGCAGTTCTGAACAAAGGAATTTAGTCATTTTTCTTTTAGTTTTCCCTTCCAAAAATGCCCTAAGGCAGTCATCTATTTCAGTCAATGGAAGGCTGAAAATGTTCAATCAAAAAAAAAATCTATTTTTACGCGATAGAAACATAAAAGACATCTAAAAGCCACAAATATTATTTTTGTACACATTGTGGACCAGATGTCTTTACATTTCATTGACCTTTTTCTTAACTCTTTACTTGCCAGCTTTTTGCCTGGAGCTACTTTTGACAGTGAAGGAGTATGTGTTAAGGAATATGCATTTATATCTTTTAGTTATATTATTGGGAAAAGAGGAGGACATAAACATTAAATATAAAAGACATAAAGAAACTTCAAACATGCTTCCATTTATAAAATATTCATTTATCTGAGCAATTTTATAATTTAAAAAAACAAAAAAAAATGTTCAAATAATATTTTGAAACTGAAATCCAACTTACATGGTTTGCACAACATCTTACAAGTAGCCAAAAAAAGTAAATAGTAAATCCTATTAACTTCTACAGTAATTTCAAATACAATTCCATTATTCAGAAGTGATCAAGTAGCACCAGGAAATTTTTAAAAAATCATGCAATACCTTTTATTCTTTATAGTTTTGGCTTTCAAAATTTTTTAGTCAGACCATCAAGTCAAAGAATTCCAATGGAAACAAAAAAAAATGAAAGCTCTGTTAAAGTTAAAGCTATGTATAAATTATTTCAAAGTAAAACGTATCATAAGAATTTGGCATGAAATTTATTTTCAAGTGAAAGGCTAATATATACTGGTTTGGAAATATTCAAAATCCATTATAGCCTTAACTCCAATCTGTAGCAATGGTAAGCAATAAATGTGTATTTATGTTGGTAGCAGTTTAGTCCTTGCCACTCCAGTAAAATAAATTGATGTTTAAAAGTTCAATACACTTTGTGCAATGCAAAGTCTGGCTGCTTTTTTAAAAAAATATTCCAGTTTGAGTAAAATATAAGATGCATAAATTCTGAAAAATAAAAGAAGTTTTACATTCTAGAAAAGGTATAGGGAAATTAATAGGGTGAGTTCATATACTAAGTGATGAAGATAATAAGCAAGTTGGCTTTCTTGAGAATTGGAAAGATATTTCACTAAAACAGAATTTCAGCAGTGTGGAAAAGGTATATTGGTGCAATAAAAGACAGGAATGAGAACTGGTCAGACAGCTGCATCAAGTTAAAAGGGAGGACACTAAGGAGATTTGGAAATACACATCCAGACGCATCACATTATGACTCAGACAAAAGTCCTGCTGTAGAACACTAACACCTAAGAATCACACTTAGAATAATCTAATGAGCAATAGATTTGAACAGCCTATACCAGAAAGATTAATAAAGTGGAAGGAAACTAAATGAAAGTAAACAGCAAGTATTAATAAGGTACTTAGGATCTGAGCTATGAAGAAAGCTGAAAAGAATTACATTATATGTGCTTCTAAAATATATATTATGTATAATAAAATATATATATTATATATTAAATATGTTAAAATATCTATTAAAACATGCATGCCAAGAAATAAATAACTATTACCAGAAGAAAATAAGTTATTCTTGTAATTATGGTGATATCAAGAGTATTAAGTAGAATACCACAACAATTCTTCATAGAAAATATGGAAAAACAGGGATATATTGTTCCCAAGGGGGAAAAAAAAAAAAAGGGATATAATCCCCACCACTTGATTTGTTTAAATTGAGACTTGGCAAAACATAAGTGAAGTTTTTGTACAGTAGGTCATGATCCTGTATTGGCAGGGGATGGACAAAATGACCTAGCAGGTCTTTTCCCTCTCAATCTTCTTTGATTCTAAAAGGCTCTAAGTCAGATGCTTCCATCATTTGTCTACAAGATCAGCAGAGCTAGAGCTACCACAGGGAGACCAGTAAGGGTGAGGGTGAATGTGGACTGGCTAATAAAATATCAGAAGCCCATAAAAGTCAAGAAATTCTTTCTCTTTTATTGTTATAAATATATACATGTATCTTCTTTCCAGGGTTCAGTGTGAATGACTGTGCAGAGAACTAAATTTTAAGGCATTGAAAAGCAAAATGCAGAGGGATCAGGCTGGAGTAGCAGCAAAGAAAATGTGCAGTCCCCTGCCATCAACTTTTTGAAAATGCAAGTCTCAAAGGTAGGGCAGTAGCGGGATTTCATGCACAAACATTTTTTCCTAATTATCATTCACATAAAAACAAGTTTTTGAAGAAAAACTCCTACTAATAGTTTCATTGATGCCTGTTTATGTTACTTCTAGTTTTTCTTTAGCAATTAAAAGTATTAGAAAATAATGTTTGAGAAATAACTTAGAACCAAAGAAAACTATTTCATTTGAGGATGTTCAGGAAAAACCTGGTGACAATTACGGTTTCTTGTAATGAACTCAGGAGGTGTGATACACAATAGCAACCACTGGTTATTAAGATCTGTTGTGGCCTGGGTCTGTTGTGAACACGGAGACTGAGCACCATCCCTGGAGTTCTCTGAGGGCTTCCTACCTCCACTCTAGGTCAGAAGTGCGTTCAGCTGCATTGGGTGTCAGACTTACAGCATGTGGATGGGACAGTTAAATATTACTGCTTACATCCCCATTAAGGTTGTGTGTTACTTCTGCAGATGTGTCCGGCCTAATGCACAAGTGTAAAAAGACATAGAGGAAGGACAGCATCAGTAAATCCCCAGCTAATGACACTCAGAAGTGGGGGTGCCTGTGCATGTGGCCACCCTATTTTGCCTCCTTCTGAAGCTGAAGAGAAAGCCCTGTGATTTGCTGCTAGCTTCATCTTGAGGTCACTTATTGTGTACATATGAGGAAACAGAGAAGAGCATCTCTGGGGAGAGAACATGGAAAGGAGTACATAGGATAAACAAAGTCTTCTGTAAGGTCACACCTGTTTTTTCTCATTTCCATTGTACAACAACTAGATATTGTCACCTCTTTAGCATTATCTTAACAAGAAACAGCCTATACTTACTTGTGTTCTATGACATTGTTGGTTTTAACTTTTTGCTGTGTTTTTTGATTGTGCGCATGCACACTCATGTAAACAAAAGCATATTTTCTACCCAAAATAAAATGCATCAGAGCTACCATCAACTTACAATCTAATTTTATTAGCTAATATATTCTTGTGCTGTAATTCTAAGGAGAGTTTATGTAACAGAAGTCCCACGGCCTTTTGGAAAGGCATGTGCTCTTCAGTTAGCAAGGGGGTTTGAAAATTTCTCTTCAGTGCATCCTCCTATGTTCAGTATCAAAGGCAGATCCAGGAATACAGGACATAAAATCCCAATAATTAATTAAATTAATATTTTAACACAATAGCAGAATCAGAGACTATAATGCAATTAACAGAGAACCTTTAATCAGCATGTGTAGATGCCCTCAGCTGTAACAGCACTTTCCAGTCTGGAAGGTTTTCCTTACAGTATTTGTCCCAGGGTCCTTAATATTAATCCATTCACGAGACTACCAAAAAAAAAAGGAGTATTTTCTGGTTTTTTGAATCAAAGACCATTCAATTTCTTGTCTTGAAAATCAAACTAAATTGTCAATATTTTCTTTTTTTAAAAAATACTATTTTCTCTATTTCTTCTTTAATAGTATATCTGTCTATATGGTAATTTTTCAATAATTTGATGAATTACTCCCTGGTATCCTACAGATTAGCAACAATCCTCAGTTCATGACTGCAATACATTGCCTTACAGCATTCAAAGTGGAAATTAGAACTGCACATGGCCAATTAGTATATTCAAATTCTGATTAGTAGTGTCAATTTTGTTAATGAAAACATTAGGGACTATGAATACTGTGTATAGGCATCTCTTTAAAAATAATACATTCACCATAAATGATCAGTCTGGATATTGACATAGAATGTGTAGTTTGATTTGAAAAGTTCCTTTTCAGCTTGAGACAACTCTCTTTATATGCTGAGATTTAGGTTTCCAGCTCACAGAGCCAAAACCAGATGTGGCAATTACCAGCACAATGGTTAACTCTTCTGTGTGAGGGCTTCTGGGAGAAGATGATCCCACTGTGCTGGGCAGTTTGGCCCTGGGGAAGGGGCTCCTAATGGATGTATGAGGGAAACAAATTTCATCAGCAATCTGGAGTCAAGATGAGCAATGTAACTTTGCGGTTTAGGTGGGGTTGTTTTGTTCCATTTAAATGACCCACTAATCAATACAGTTAATTGTGTTCAAAAAGGCAAAATCATGAACATTTATAATAGAGCCTATAAGGATATATGCTTGAAGCACTGTGTAATTCCATAAAAGAAATTAATACTTTTCACCACCAACAACAAAGAAATAAACACAAAGTCCTTTGATCAGTACACTTCATACTGTCAAGACACAAGAATCCTGTCCACTCCAAACAGATGATAGTAGTAACCTCTCTTTGTCACACCGCGTTTGTGCCACCACATCATGACATTCCTTCTCAGTGAAGCAACAGGATTAGTTTACATTAAATGCCTGGGACTGTATATGGACTAGAGATGCCGAGGAAGACTCCATACAGCGCTCCCCATCTTCATTCCCAGAGCTTATCTCACAAGGTACACTACTTTGCTGACAGCCTGCAGGCATCCTCATCAAAACTAGGTGTACTGCAAGCACAGTGACACAAGCACAGAGGCACCTCACTACAGTCAAAAGGCACGACTGCGGTACGCTCCTTTCCGCTTCCACCCAGAAACTACAGCACCCACCCCGGGCTGCTTCCTCACCCAAACAGGGCCTTCTGCAGTCCTTTGGTGTCCCTTCAGTAAGAGCCTTAGTACCTCCTAGGCAATGCAATGCAATGTCCTCCATGACTTTTGATAGAATATTTGTCTTTCAGATGAACAAAGAACTAATTCAATTTCCATGGACCCTCTAATGAAAATACATTTTATCCTGTACGGAATGCAAATTCAGATCGGATAAGTCTGACAGTCTCTCCTTATGCAAAGTGTATCTAAAAGAGTGCTATGAACCCATTGAGCTCAATCATGTATACAAAAAGCATGTTATTTCATGAAATAAATTTTTAAAAATCATTGTTTGGGTTTATGCTTCTTAACTATTCAGGTTTTTTTCAGTACCAGAAGAACCAAAAGCTTTTATTTTTTGAAAGACAGAATGTACGAGATACTATTGTAGTCATAAAATTTGAGGGAGTGAGACATTAAGAAAAAAAGCACATAATGCTAACAAAAATATCTTTGTTGTGTGTACAATCACACTACTTGTTAAGGTCTGCATATCACAAGAATACATCTGGTTGTATTTTTCCTCCAAGTATTACATTTTTAAGCGAAGTGTTGAGGGAGGAAGTGATGAGAAAGTAACACATTTGATAGATGAGTATATACAGCTGAAAAAAGCTGCCTATGACATGAATAGTTATGTCATGATGTCCCAAGGAGGCTTGCACTCCCATACATTAGGTGTGACCTTCCTACAGGAAAAAGAACACCAGGTCCGCATGCTCTAGACCTTGGGCTAGTCTTGAAGCAGCCACTGACACAAATTGAGAGCAAGGCATAATCCTGTCAGTTTTACATTTTCTCTGAGAAGTCTGTAACAATGTGTGCCGCAGACCTGTTACCAGAAGCACCGTTGCTACATATTAAATCAGATGAAGAGCACAAAAATTCCTCCACAGACAGCCTGAACACACAAGTACTCACAAAGAGTGTGAATACCTGCTGGCCAGTTTTAAGTTCCTGTTATTTCTCAACTTTTCAATAGAAGACTTTCCCGCTTTTGTGTTCTTCTCCATCTCCCTGTCCCTGTCCCTGTCTCAAGGGGAGTCCTGGAGATGAAGATGAAGCATCTCTTTGATCTTCATTTTGTGACCTTCAGCAGGCAAAAGATCAGCTGTGCAAAAATTTTTTCTCAATCTCTGCAAATATATGCTGCAGCAATATTCTAAGTAATACAAGAGATTTGTTGCTATAGTTTAATTAATCCCAAGAAATTATATGGAATCTACAACTATTGAATCAAATAATATGATATGATGATGATGATGATGATGTCTATCATCATCACCATCATCATCATCATCATCATCATTATTATGTTTTACATATGTAAGAATTTTTTTATCTTCAGTGGCCTGCTGGGCAAAGGTAAAGTACCATTTTTACATCATGGTAGCACAACTGTTTTTCCAATAGAAAACTGTAATAGGTATTAATGTTAGCCTAGTGTATTTTGTCCACAACCTTGCACTCTGAGGTGCTCTCTATACAGAAACCTGTACACAAAAATTTGCCTGGGGCCATGTCCAGGAATGAGAACATTTCCACTAAAACAGTTAATATAGATCGGAAACAATCATATGGTTAACAGCTTTAGACAGTCTAAACAGACACTTCTGTTAGGTTTACCAGAATACACAGGTATTTTAAAAAATATTTTAATGCAGCCCAAGTATTCCCTCCAGTAGGTTTCAGGATAATTTTCATTCTAATGTAATAACTTCAGTCTTTGAGCATCACTCTTTAAGGATGTCCTGTACTGAAAAATATATTTATTTGTTATTCCTTACTTGCTTGCTCCTCACAGTAGGTGCTGGTATGGTGAGGAACATGGGTAGATGGTCTCAGTGAGCCCACTTCTTAGGACAATTGACCCCTCATAATTCTCTTTCAATCTATGATGTTGTAAAAATTATACATGCAATTGTGCAGCTTTCTCACTAGATAGTTATAATATCTGCGAAAACTGTCAAACTTTAATCTGGGCAAGATTATAAATTATCACTTTGTAACTACAGAAAGCTGCTTTAGAGGGAGGAAAACCTCGTAGTTTTACCTTCTTGTTTCACAGGCTTTATTTTTGCCTTCTCTTCTAGAAGGCCCATGGAATATGAATAGAAATGCCTATCTCCATGTAGCTGAAAGGACTTAAGGATTGTGGACTCCACATATAGTTTCTTATCACTCGTATTTAAAACAAGGATTTACATGTAAGGCACATATCTCAGTTTTAAAACTAGAATATATGGCTGCAAGTCCAAGAGAAAGAGAAAAGTTTTGAAAACCTTTTTTCTAGTATAAGTAGGAAAAATATCTTGCAGTAGATTGAAAAGGAATATGAGCAAATGTCACCTGACTTCTCATGCTGGGTGCTTGATATGATATTTGCATGATATCAGGTAGAACTTGTCTCAACTCATCAGCAATCATGAAGTGAAACCCAAAGTACTAGAGAAAAGGATCAAAGCTTCTGCCTACCCATAGTTATAATATTTAAATGAGTCCTGAGTCCTAAGATTAGGATTTTAAATCTCTTGATTAAGCTTTAATAAATGCCACCACAGATGCATAGTTACTGCATTTAAGATACCAGTTTGAGTATGAAATTGGCAGCATCAGGCTAATAACACTAGTTATGAGAATCTTGTGCATTCTTTTTATCTCACTTTTTGCCTTCCCTCTGGGTTTTTCTCTTCTCACTTATTCTCCCTGAGTAATATTTTTCTGTGACGGACTTGCAGGGATAACAGGCCAATACTTTTGACTCAGACAGTTCCCTTCTTGTTCTTCTTCTGGGATACAGTTTCTTTTCTCATGACCGCCACAAAATGGAAGTTTGGCCTCCTAAATTACTGGATCTTAACGATAAAGCCATTTACCTTCACATATCAGGGCTCCTTCAAGCAACGTGCTGCCCTTACCTCACTATACTGTGACTGTCTATTAGGTTGCTTCTGTGAAATTTCTGAAAGATTTTCTCCTCTTCTCTTTCACCTTTCAGTCTTTGAGCATGAACCTGCAGGGCTGCATAGAAGGAATGCACAGAGGGCCCTGAGGACAAGAAGAATTACTCTCAAGGGAAGACTAAATGCCGTCCCAACCATTCTCTGCTGACAGAACCAGAGATCTGTGCTCCTGCCTTGGCACTCTAGAAAC
>WAAG01024369.1:0-26516 GCA_013390105.1 Tichodroma muraria
TGTCCTCTCCCAAGTGAGGCAAACTCATGCCCCTAATGACCCTACTGACTTGACTATAAATGGTATCTGGACAGCTACTTTTGGCCACATGAATCCCACTGCTGTAGTCCAGGGTTATCTCATAACCCACAAGAAAATAAGGGTATTTATTGAAAGGCTCCGGAAGAACAAGAGTAGATTTAAAGTAAAGACGAAAATATAGAGTTATGAAATGTGCCATAATCCTCTTTCACAGAGATTTTCCAATAATTCAGAAGAAATATATCACACTCTGAATTCCAGAGCACAGAGATAGCACCAGCATTCCTTTTTCATCAATGCTTTTCCAACATTTCATTTGTTTATCTTAAGCTTTTCTTGCAGAAGGACTACCACAGCAGAAAACTTAAATCACACCGTACTTAGTTAATTTCCCAATGTTTCCAAGACCTTCTAGACATGAAAATTTGAATAAGAGGATCTCTTTTCTATTTTAAAAGGTTTATTTTCGGAGTAAGGCAACAACAGCCTTGAAGCCATAGGTTTTTTAAAGGTTTGCCTGTATAATCAGGAAGTTAGTAACTGATCTTCAAAGTAGTTATTTTTTCTGTGCCTACAATAAACATTCAATGAATAAATGGAGAAGACTAACAATCTTCCCAGTCCACTCTATGCATAAACACACCAACATAACCTGGAGCGTATTTTTTCCTGTGGCATATGTATTAATATTGCCACTGCATATAATCTTTACTCTTATTCCAAAAGAGAAATTAAACTAAGAACTTTTTGACAGGATGTTAAAGAGGCATTATATCTCTTGATAAAATATTTGGTACTGCTGGCAGAGAAGAGAAAACCACAGGAACGTGTGATAACTCACCCACTTTCAAGATTTTGTCCTCATCTATTTCTTCCTCTTTACTCACACCAGAGCTAAAAATATTCTCTCTCAATTTCAACCGGCTACTGAAAACCCAGTCAGTAAGATCTACAATAAAATGCTGTATTAAAATGAAAGGGTGCAGATGAAGTGTGAATCATTCTTGTTTCATCAGAGCCATACCACAAACAGTAAAATCAACTGATTCGCAGTGTTTGTCTCTGAATTTTGTTTTAGCAAAATTACCTTGTTGCTAGAGGTGATCAATGGGCTCTCACAAAGCTGGATAAAAACGTATTGCCTGCACAGCCACTAAGAGGGGAGCAAAGCATTGCTGCCACACTTCTCTCTCACAGCCTCACCAGGCTGCAGGTTATGGAGATTCCCTGCCTTTATCAAGGGAGACAATGTTAACATGAGCTTCTCTAAAAGAGATTTTTCTGTGAAGTTTCAATGGACACAAAAGCTAAGGGACTTTGGCTCAATAACAACATATTGATATCTTTATTCCTCTCCTTTGTTCCACTTATCCTCTGGGCATCTCTGGAAATATTCCCTGCCCTCAGGATTCCTACCACCACACTGTGAAATCCAGAGCTCCCCCATCACCTTAATAGGTCTAGACTCAACTATTAAGTGTTTTAGCCCAAAGGATGACAGGGGATTTGACAATCTCATATGTTACCTGAACAAATCTGCTGAGACAGATTAACTGCAACGGTACATTTCCATTTCCCACTGCCTCTTCTGACTGCAACAAAGAACCTTTTGCACCAGAATGGAAAGCACCCCTCTTAATTCTATATAGATATGAACTACCTGACCTGAAGCACCAAGGAGATGAAAGCATATTTAAGAAACCACCCATGAAAGAACAATTTGCTTCTTAGCTTAATTAATTAAGTTGCATTACCCACCATAGCACCATATTAATACTAAGATCATTTAGCAGAAGTAGAGCCTTCAAAGGATTTTCATTTATTTTACCCATCAAAACTAACTTCACCCTGATATTTTGCCAGTGCAAATCAATCCCTTCAAAATTTGGGCAAATTCAGACCTGTCCAGTAAACAGCAAAATAATTCCTTTAACAGCAACATCACAGGAGAAAGTAATATCCATGTTTTATTCTCAATATCAATTACCCCCACACAGATGTTGACAGCAAGCTTCTGAACTCTTGATATCCATATGTATTAAAGACTTTTCATTAAGTACCTACAGAACACTACAAGCATTCCTGTTCAAAAGTAAAACATGAGTAACTCCACACAGTCAGAACAAAATTCTGAAAATTCTGAACCTGCATAACCAGAGAAAGGAAGCTGAATGTATAGCCAGAGGCCTCATAAAAAAAAAACAAAAAAACAACCTCGTACACCAGTACTTATATTTTAAGATTACCTCGTAATCTCATAGACAATATTTCTAAGCCTAAAGGGCTCAAAGCTGCAAAGTTATAAACAGCCATGTCTTTGCAGAAACTTACTTTCATCTGCCTCAGATGCTTAATGAGTGGTTGGAAGGGAAAGGGAATCAGCTGCTTACCATTAATCATTGCAAGAAGTAGCCCTGCAAGCTCATAAATAGCAGGTAAACCATTTTTACTGATATTGTTAAAATAATAGAATAGGTCAGGGACTTTACCTCTGCTTTCATCTCTTCCAATACTCTGGGGGTGGTGACAGTATCACTACCACTCCTCCAGTTTAGCTGCTCTATACCAACCCTTCCCCTGACAATACTGTGTTTTGCCTTGCTTCCTTTGAGCTTTTCTCATGAAGATATTGCAAGGCAGACAGGCACTATATAAGAAAGCCTTAAATTATAAGACCACAGAAAAATGCTCATTATTTCACATTTAGGCTAATTTAGTTTTTCAAGCAGATGCCTATACCATTAAAAAAGTTTAGCTTAGCCTCTTTTTTTTTTAACCTATACATAAGTATCTTCTTTTTTGTATCCATGAGTCTCAAGAGTGTTACAAACATCTCATTTCTTTCTGTGTTTCAGAGCTCTTGCAGCTCTCTTCTCACAGTGACATCTGTATGCTCTGAAACCCACAGGGCAATCTATTTATAACTGCAGTGGAATTAATATTCCACAGAAACATTTCACTTAAAGAACTTTGTGCCACTTTTTTCTTTTTATCGACAATCAAAGGAAGATTCTAATAATTTAACTGAAAATGATTGAATGTATTTGCCATTTGGGCAGTTTGGTGTGGTCAAGCCCTCCGGTCACTTTCTGCTCCTTGCCTCAGTAACTCTGTTAGCAAAGCATTATTTTCAAACTATGATTGCCAAAACAGAATATTACTGAAGGGGCCTGTAAAAAGCAGACATTTCAGAGGGCACTTAATACAAAAAAAGACTGTTTTTAGGGAAAACTTAATGTAAGAAAGGTTTATATCGAATTTAGGGAAGTTCTTATGAAAGATTAAATGAAGATCCCCTTTTCTTCCATTATCGTGGCACTATTAAGGCCATAATTCCTGTATTATTTGTTTATTTACTGGAATATACTAGATGTTTATTTACTGTAAATGTTTACGTACTAGAATATTTACTAGAATAGCTGTATTCCTTAAAAGTTGTGGGACTGTTCCAAAACAATGCAGTGAATGCAATGGAGACTTATTCACAGATTTCTTTCTGTATGAAGAGAGTAAATTAACTACTTCCATATGTTTACTGGAGCCATATATTCTAGATTTTAATAGGAAAAACATCTACTAAAATCTAGACAGTACCAAGCACTGCTGTATTGCCTCTAATAAGACATATAACTGATCATTTTTTATCCTCCTTGCTAAAGTACAAAGTGACCTTGAAGACCTATTCTTTAGTAGCAAGATATTTTTCATAGGTTTTCTGTGAAACAACAAACAGCAAATTACTGTGACCTGTTGAATTTGGAATGGTCTCCCCAATAGATTAAACTGTCTCCTTTCATGTAACTTAGCAATTGTTACCTGTTATCAGCCTCAGGTCAGTCATTAAAAAAGATATAATTCTGTAAGATAACAATGTGGTATTGGAGCTCCTCATACTTTAGAGAACAAAATTGCAAAACCAGCTTGCCTACAACTTCAGAATTCCCCCTCCTTGAGAAAGAGGAGTGAAAAAATATACAGATCTGTGAGCTACTGAAACAGAAAATTGAACATGTAAGACAATACTGAACGTGATAATTCAACATTAAGGTGGGGGTGGGAAAAAAAAAACAAACCCAAAAGCAAAATATGACAGTCACTTGGTCTATAATAGCAAAAAATCTCAGAAAACTTTAATCTGTGAAAAGGCATTATATAAATTGATAAGAAAAACTACAGCTATTTGGAACCAAGGTAATATGTGAACAATTTCATAATAATTTGCATTAGTTTTTGAGCTGATAGTGTCCTAATGAAAAATAAATAGTAATGAGCATTTGGTCTGAGAAATTTGTTTGATTTGTATGTAATTTGTATTATTTCTTAGGCTTCTAAATCCTCCTGCCAAGAAAAGGGATCTATGCCTTAGCACAGCTTCTAGAAAGATCTGTTCCATGATCTTGCCAGGTGCAGAGCTCAGTAGCCCTTTCTACCATTTCAGAGGAGCAATATTTCCCTTTTTCCAGTCACCAGAGACTTCACTTGACCACCAGGACTTTTCAAATTTCGTGGAGAGTGGCTTGGCAACTCCATCAGTCAATTCCCACAGGACCTTGAGGTGTTTCTCAACAGGTACCACAGATTCATGTACGCTCGGGTTCCTCAGGAGGTCATGAACCTGTTCTTCACTCGCAGTGGGAGGGACTCCTCCTGTCCCTGCCCTGTGGTCCATCCACTCAAGAAGTTCAGGGAGAGGTTGCCAGTGAAGGCACAGAAGCTGAGTAGCTCAGAATTCTCTTCACCCATTGCTGTTTGCCAGTGCTGCTCATGGAGCAGGGGGTAGGGCACGTGCTTTCCCTGACATTCCCTTTCTGTCCACCACACCTGCAGAAGCCCTTCCCGTTGCTCCTTACTTTCCTTGTGAAGTTCGTGTCCATCCTATGCTCTTCCCAGGACCTGTGTCCTNATGCAATGCACTTACTGACATCAGGTAGCTGATGATTTTATTAACTTGCCTGGACAGAAACTGTGTGCACTTAATGACAGAATCTAAATAATGTTTTATTTCAGGAATCATGTAAAGTCATACCCCTGCTTGCTGGTTTCAAATTACATAATTTAAAATTCATCAGCATTCCTATCCCAGCTCATACTCTAGCCATTACAAAGTCATGGTTATGCTCTTCTAATTACATTGCTTATGTCAGGGAACAATAAATTAATTTGTTTTGAGTAATTTATTGTTCAAACATTATCAAACTCTTTATATTAAAACTAACTGCAACAATTTGTACATTTCATTTAGTCCTAACACTTTAGATATTGACCAAGTTTCTCTTTTTTTCAATTTCTTTGACTCTGATGCAAATAGATCTGCTAATAGAATTATGACCCTTCAGTGGGACAGGATTTGCAGAGATGGTGCATGGGATTATTCTGTTGTGTTTCAGTCTAGATAACTAAGAAATAAAATTTTCCACAAACAATATTCCATAAAAACCCTTGTAGCCCATTCTTTTAATGAAGAATTGCCTTCTTGGAGCCAGACACTTCCCCAATCACTTACTTATTTTAAAAATGATCATAATAAAAATATTAATTCTTGTTATTTATCAGCCAATCTTCAGCTAGCAATCTTACACTTATCCATGGACAGCTTTACTCATGTAAATACAAAAGCATAATTTTGAAGTATCAATTCTTGCATGAGAGATTTGTTATTGTGCATATTTCATGCTCTCTTCATTAAGGAAATCTATTGCACTAAGGGATGTGCCAGCCACAATAACAATGCAGGCAGAGGGGTGTGATTGAAGTTATGCTCCCACAAGCACAAGCTGGACAAAATCTTGAAGGAATTTCACAGTAAAAGTGTCTGATTTAAAAAACAACAACAGCAAACTGTTTTGGGGAAAGAGAGGCTTCCTGTTGTCCCTGGACTCAAGGTCAGACTTTTCAGATGGTGACTGATCTTAAGCACCTGCACTTAAGGCACTTTGCAGTTGCTTCTCACATAGACTGCCCTGGCAGAGGTGAACCTCCTTGACTTTGGGAAGTTATCTCCCATCTCTGGCTGAGGAGGGCAGGGAGCTGCCTGCCCTTCCCTGTGCAGTTACTCACAGAGTTCTTAGAGGATCTGTGGTGTATCAGAACTCTTGTGTAAGGGTGGAAAGACAATGATTTTACAGAGGTATTTGACTAGCTGTAAATTCTCCCACAAACCAAACTTTATCTTTATTATCAGCTTTTTAAACTCAGGAAAGACAAGAAAATCAAAATTCCAAGTCCAAATCTCAGTGAGGCTCTCCCTTCCCTGTACCTCTGTCCTCCTGCTTGACCTACTTGCATTTCAGTCTGTCAGACTCAAGCTGTTTGTAATGTTCTGCCCTGACTTAGCTGTCCTGAAATTCATTTTGATCATGTTACCTCTTGGATTAAGAAGCTTCATCAACCTTTTTTTTGGTGGGTTTTTTTTTGTTGTTATTTTTGTGGTTTTTTTCTTTTTTGAGATCAGGGATATAATTTAAAAGTTTTACTGTTATGTTCAAGGTACTTCAGGCCTCTCATCCATGTTATTTATAGGAACAGATCAATGCCTATGTTCCATCTTGGAGCTTGTGCTCAGTCTTAGATTACTGTCTGCCTGGATCCCTTATCATTCTCAGGTAAAATTCAGGCATTTCTCCTTTTGCCTCTTGTACGTTTTAATTCTTGCCAGGAACCTAAACCAGCAACCACTGCACATCAAAAAAAACCAAAAAAACTTAACAGTAAAAGTGTAGTTAATTCTTTTAGTGAACTGGGACATAAGTGTCTGTGCAAGCCTATGATATCCCTCAATGAGCAGGTACTGCAGGCCAGCAGTAGTGCTTCTGTGGAGTGGAACAGCTCCCAGGATTCAACACTGCACTACAGGTTTCAGAGAATTACTTTGGCTAAATTATTCTGGTCCCATGAATTTAATGTTCATCAGCATTTGGAGTGAATAAGGTACATTTCTAGGTCACTTTTTCAGTCCAGTTTCACTGGAATGAAATCAGAGTTCACTCCAAGGCCATCCTCCAAGGCAAACCTAAGCACGATAAACAGGGACACTCAGGAGATTCCTCTTCTGAGCCAAACTGAAACATTAATGCAGATGCACTTTTGAGCTCACTGGTGTAGGAAAGAACCATTACTATTCCCTTTTCCTCCTTTCCCAAATTTACTCCATGCAGGTGAAGGTTTCAGAAGTGATTATTATCCCATTGACTTCATACAGTGATTGGTCTCTTAGGCTCACGGGCTGTTTTTAACATTCATAAGGCAATGCCAGAGAGACACTGTCTACACTTACAAACTGGTGAAACACTTAGCACAAAATGGAATTCCAAGGCTTTCTCTAGGATCTTCCTTCAATGACTACTACTTATAACTAATAAACACTGGAGAATTGGCTATTCAGCTACACCATTAGGGAGAGGAACTTCAGCTCATGTAACATGTCATAGTTGAGGGGAAATGAAGTCATGCAGATATGGCAGCTAATGGCAGCAATGTTAATCTTTGCAGAGCTACCCAGGAATCTCTGTCCCACCATACATTTTGAACAGCTTGACACTGACTTTCCATTTATCCCCAAATATTTAATTACTGTTGGATATGTTCACAGTGTTGTCAAAACACATAACTCCAATTCCCCATGCATGTGCCCAGGACTGAATCTTAATCTCCCAGATGTGTAAATTAGAAGAAAATATAAAGATTCTATTACTGTTGCATCTTCATCAACATCAACCAATTAACTTCTCTTGAAGGAGAAACATAAGCACCTGCAGCCAGAAAGGGGAAGAGAAAAGCATATTTATTCTATTACCAGAACAAATGATGAGTGAAATAAAGAAAGAACAGAAGAAATACATTTAAATCTACACTTCCTTTTTATTTCCTTTCTGAATAGCAATATATGCCATCAAGGCATCACTTTTTCCAAGTGGTATGTTTTGGTTTTGTTTGAAAAATGTGAATGTTTTGAGAAGGTACAATCCTTCTCAAAACCTCTCAGATTTCTAATGAGAAATGTGATATAATTTGGTCTTTTGAGCAAATAATAATGAACTGAAATAGTGGACAGCTCTCTAATCCCCTCCCTTACTGGGCAGTTTCTCTGCTCTTTGTTGACCTGACAGAAGAAGGATAAGCATAAATCCACTAAAGAAGGAGATGACATTTATAGATTATTCAGAGGAAAAGTGATTGTGGTCCTTCCTCTATTTTCTGAGAGATTTTGCTCATTCTGTATCCAGCACACTGAGCTGGTTCTTGTGCAGTTTCAATAATGGATTAGAATATGCCTTTCCAACAGTCTTCCCTGTCCTTTTCCTCCTTGCTTCAGGGTTAAGCCTCATTTATTAAAGCCAGTTTCAACTACGACTTACTGTGAATCCCGTAGTTTTGGGGGCTCCAGACTGAGACATTCCCAAGATGTTCGACTCTCTGAAGTGATAACAATTATATATGCCCTCAGCTACTGCAGCCTTATAAATGCCAAAAACTGAAACAAATCAAGTCAATAGTCATTTTTTTAAAAGATCTTCCTGTAATTTCTTAGGCCAAATCACAAAATCATTACTCAGATAGAACTTATTGGAATTGATATAAAGACTAACTGTACAAAAATCAATAAGAGAAGAATTCACAAATCATGTATCCAGTATGGAGCAAGTTCTTTAAAGTGTGAATTTTTAATTGGACCATCAAATTATGAGTAGTAATCTTGGAAGAAGATACAAAGCTATTGGGAATAACATGATAGCAGAAACTCGCCACAATTTCAGGTGCCAGAACACCCACCCCATACTATAAGCATAAGGGAAGAGGATGAATCATCTTAAGACTAAGACTGATGAGAAGGAAGTGACATTTCACTATGATTCATCCCTTACTGAAATCTATTGAGTGGTGCGCTGTTCAGTCAGAAAGCCTTCAGCTCTGAGAAGGAAAAATTATTTGAAGAGAAACATTCCACTCTTCAGTTTTCATATGAGCTCAGTACAGCAAAGTCACCAGGGAGAACTGGAAACTGGCCAGGTTGTTCTGTTACCTGCTGGCAACAGGTTATTGTGAGTGCATATTTAAGCACACTATTTGCATAAATACACTGTTCACAAAACTAGGTGATGTGTGTATATAGATATGTACACACACAGATCAATAAGCAAATAAAGGATTTCCAAAATGTGCAGCACAATCTGCATTGCAGAAATTGTTAAGAATTGTTCCAACTCTTCATTCTGAAATGTGAGATTTATGGTGCTCTAAATCCCATTTATATTTTTATCTGAATCAGCCTGCTCATCCCTTGCTGCTTTGCCTTCCCAAATCAAATTCAGTCAGTTCTCCCTAGCTCTGTCTGAATGTTTCCTTTGATTGAGTGATGTTATTTCTAGAAAAAACACTCAAATCAATTTAATGCAAATTCCTTTTCACGTCCTGGTTGACCCATCAGGACATCGACAATAACAGATTGAAGTAGTTACTTCCTGAGGCAGATGACTCATTGAGTGCTTAGTAATCAATTTTCATCGGTGTGACTGCATAATCTGTCTTTGGGGTTCTGTTACATGTCGTGACTAGAATGCCACAGAATCCTGGATTGCCTGATACAGAAAATGAATGGTGAGCCAGAAGCCATCAGCCATTTTAAACTGCACAAACCACCCCAACAGAGCCACATCAAACACAGAAAGGCTCTGGCTGTTCTCATGCACACCAGAGAAAGGCAGGAGTAAATCCAGGGGAGGCAATGGTGGTGTGTGAGTTGCAATCCACAGCAGCTGAGGTCAGAATTTGATCCTTTGGTGATTTGCTAGTTTAACATTTTTCTGAAATCAGAAGCAACTCACTGCATTCAAGCCTTTTCTCATCTCTGCAAAATTCTGTTTCATTGCTGCTAGACTGAGAGGGGTGTAATCAAAACAAAGGAAATGAATTTTGATCTACTATAGAAAGAATGTGAATTCATTTATGAAAACTTAGGGGAACTGGGGATTTGGGTCACCTAATTAAACACATTATGTGTCTACACTCACTCCATTGCAAACCTGCAGTGCTTCATAGCATCCAAGCTGCATCCCATACAGGACATGGCAGATGATAATACTGCATTATAATCACTGCAGTGATTATTTATAATGCTTCTGGCAGATCAGTAGGAATGTGTGTTTCCAGCACAATGGCAAACTCCACACTCTTTTGCCACAAGGCATTCTGCAAGACATATTCCTGCATCCGGATGTAGGACTAAGCAAGCTGACGTCAAAGTTGTCCCCTCAGTGTTATAGGATGAGTGATGATGCTGAGTCTCATGCTGTGGTGTTACCACTGAGTTCAGATTCCTTCATAATTAGACTGTGTAGGTAACAAAACCAGGGCAGAGAACACCTGGCAGAGTCTATGCACCATTTCAAGGCAGGAACTTTAATTCTCAAGGTTCATATCAGTTTGACAACTTGTTTGGTTTTGTTACACACTCATTCTCTCTGGCGTGTCTTTGAAAAACAACACTTCAAAGATTTAATATTTGTTGACATTGTAGCTTTCTGACAAGGGAACATTGCTATTTCTAACAAATTCTGTGTTTGTGAGGAGTTCATGAGGAGTGCACAAGCCTATGAAGAAAGCTGAGGGGCAACCTCCATGAAGTTTGGAGGCCTGGCTTGCAGTGGAGCAGTCACCACCATCCTTCAAGAAATGTAACAAATTCAACCACAGAATGAGGGAAAGTTCCGAATTTAAGCTTGGTCCCTAAGCTATGAAATAAATCTGTTCTTTGGTAGGAAAAGGTCTGATTTCCTGTTTTAGTTTAGATTTCAGTTTAGATCCCACTGCAGTGTCAGTAACAGAAATACTGCAGCAGAAGTACCAGGGTGCACCCTGCGTCCTGAGAGCTACTCCTCTGCTAAGCTGCGTGGCTTGTGCAGGGTTTCACATCGAGCTAGTGGGAGTACCAGCAGCTGTTTGGTAACTAAGTACAGATTCAGCAGGGCCTCAGGGCTCATCTCTTCAGCACTAGCACACAATTAGATGGCTTGGACCCAGCTCCCATTCTCACTCATAATGATTCTGTAATGACCTTAGCCACAATAACTCTTTCCAATCAGTGACAGAAAGAGAGAGGAGAATTTTGGTAGCAGAACTGTAGATGAACAAAACCACAAACAGCTGCTCCCTTTACAGATGCTCCAAGGCCTCTCACTGCTGCCAGCCAGTGCTGCTCTCTCCACGTCCATGTGTATATTCCCCCTAATACACAAAAACTCACTGTAGTCATGACCCAGGCGGGGGTAATTTAAGTGTCCAAGTGAACGTGTAGTAGCAGCATGGTCTCAGGAGTGAGCTCTGATATTCACATCACATAACTGGATGACTGGTAATTATCAATGCAGTGACTAAGAAAAAAAACAACCTTTCCTTGGGGAAAAGCACACACACAGGTTCAGGAAGGCAGAACCACATGAGCACCTAACAATAGCACCTGTCTTCGCTCTAAGTACAATTCCTTTGATCATGGTTATTATCTCCACAGGTAGCTGCTCTTTTGCCTTCGTGATTTTCCATACTGTACCACTAAAATACATTCTCAAACAGGGAGTTTTTTGAGACAGTTGCTACAATAAAAGGAAGTATAAACAAAAAGCACAAATACCTGCTGGGAAGAGAATGGATTAAGGGCAGCCCTGAGAAGATGGGCTTGGGAGTGTTGGTTGACCAGAAACTCAACATGGCCTACAGCCCAGAGAGGCAAATGTGTCTTGGGCTGCATTCAGAGCACTGTGAGCTGCAGGTAAGGGAGGGGATTCTGCCCCTCTGCTCTGCTCTGGTGAGACCCCACCTGCAATGCTGCATCCAGCTCTGGTGTCCCAGCATAAGAAGGACATGGACCTGTTTGGACTGTAAGAAACAGTCAAAGTTTACTGATCACAATCCATAGGCTGAAAATTAGTTGTCCAGACAAGCAAGGAAATATTAAAAAAAAGTAAAAAATGTACTATCAGAAAATAAAGATCATTTACTGAAATCTTTGCAAACCAGAAAGTACTCTATTCAGAATAATTTATAACAGATATGTTTCCTATCTCTACTTTTTAAGTATAATAAATTATTGTAATTGATGGGAATAATTTTAGTTCTGCATTCATATAATTCATCTCTACGGTAACACATCAGCTAAAAAGCAGCATTAAGCACAAAGTCCCATGAATGTAACCATAGTTGCAGTGGAGTGGAATATAATTAACCTTTACATAGTTCAGATGTGTAAAGGTTATGACACCTGCCACTTACAAAGTACTGCTGGCTGGTCTTGGGAAATCGGGTTTCCTGTAGGTACCAGGGTGATTATTCTGGACCTTCATATATACACACATACATCATGTCCAATATAATTTCTAGTACTTAGAGCAGTGCTCCATGAGACTGAATGTTAGCTGATGTAAGCAAGCATTACAGAGCTGTTTTAAATACATTCCCTGTCGGGGCTCCCCTCTCCTCCTCCCCTTGGTGCTGAGGGAGGAGCTCGTGTGCCCCAGCCCAGGGGTCTGTGTGGTTGATGAACGCTCCTGACCAGGAGCTGGTGGGGAAGGCAGAATCCTTGGGTGTGCAATCGCAGGGATTATCCCCCCATGAGAGCCTTCCCCAGGCTCTGCAGGGAGCTGCTCTCCCCAGCCCCAGTGCAGGATGCAGGAACCTGCTGCCCCCTTTGAGTGACTGAAGCCCAGCCACTGCTCCAGAGTGTCCATGGTGCTGGAATCTTGTTTAGTGCAAGGTCACTTGGGACATTAATAATAGTCCAGCAACTGATACAAGAATGTTGTGCTCAGATGCATTTTTAGATCTATTTAGGGCTTTTTAGACAAGGATAGATCTTAGTCAACCTTCAGTACACACAGATTGAGAATGTTCTCTTGAAATATCCCATCCAAATATTTGAAAGGAGACGAATTTTACCTTTTTTTTTTTTTTTCCAAATATTCCATATAGTGCAAACAAGGTTCAGAGAACATATCTGTCTAGAGAACCTGGAATACTGATGACAGGAAGAATCTGATTCATTAGAGGAAGGTCTTGGAGAAATAGTTTTTTGTTTAGTCCTAATCAGGGGAAAAAACACGGCTGACAAGATAAATATGAAAATTAGCTCTATAATGACAACTAAGTGGCATCATATTCAGCATCATTGCAGATGGAAAAACCAAAAAGAAGAAAGAAAAGAAATCTTTGTCAGTGAAAAATCATCTTTTTAAAAGTTTTTTAACAGAGAGAAGGCTTATTAAGGAGAACAGCTGAAAGCAAAATTCTTGCAAACAGCACAGGCACTGTTTAAAGGCATGATATTAGAGTCTCAGAATAAATTTATATCTGCTGGTAAAAAGGATTACCAAACTAAGCTAAAGGATTTTAATAGCTGAGTAAGGGGCATTATTAGCAGTAAAAGATAGTTAATCCAAAAAAGTAAAAATCTTATGTAAATGCATATGAAAAAAAAGCCCCTAAATTCTGGGAGCTTAAATCTAAAAATTTCCCGGACCAGAGGATATTCACCTAAAAGCCAAAAAGCAGCTAAGAGAATGACTCTCTGCAGCACACAGTTACTGCCCACAACCAAAACCTGTCCTCCTGTTGCTGCAAAGGGTGGGTTCCACATGCTGGGACACAAAGTGCATTGCTGGGCTATTTCTTAACAAAGCAACACTGGAAATGGGTATAGGTTACTGGGGAGATTACAATTGGCATGAAAGGAACATTTTTTACAATTAGGACAATTAGCTGCTGGAATAATTTCCCTGGGGACGTGAAAGGTTCCCAACACTGGATACTTTTAGCTGAAGAGGGTGCTGGGTTATCTTGCCTAGACTGTGGTTTTGCCAGGAAAGGTTGAACCAGATGATGCCTGACATCGCCTTCCAACCTGGTATCTCTGATTCTTGGAATCTTTCTCCTTGGATGCACTGCACATCTGCCCTGAGAGTGGGACCTTCACACACCACTGCAGAATGAAAGCAGGGGAGCAGAACACACTTCCACTGCTCTGTCAAAGGCTGTGCACCTGGAGAAGTGCAGCAGGTACCGATCACTTTCTCACTTTTAGAATGGTGAGGGTAAATTGCTATAATCAGAACCGTTGGTAAGAGCCATTTTCATTTATCATTAGCAGTCTAAGCAAAAGTCAAATATCAAATGGACGTAGGAACCAAAAAAAAACCCCAGTCAAGATAAGTAAAGAGCTCCAACAGTACCATGCACCACACTACTGAATGACTCATGCTGTGCAGTACTCAGCATAGCAATGCATCCAAGAGTTTGCTGCATAACAGCAACTGGCAAACACTCCTGGCTATTACATCTCCTTGTTCTTAGCAGTCAATCCCTCAGAATCAGACTTAAAAGGAGGAGCTTTGTTCTGGTGTTGTGTGTTTTTGTGATCTCAATCTGGTATTTTTGTGAAAATTAAATATTCCCTGCAAATAAATATAATGACACTTATGATGGCTGGAGAATCTCGATGACAGGTTTGTTGAAGTTGTGACTCCGTGCTGGGGTTGAAGTGACAGAGAGAAATGGAATACCTGCTACACAGATTTAGTAGGCAGCCCATACCAGGAGGGTGAAAAAGGTTTGCTTTCTCATGGATGAATACATTCCCCTTCTAAAATTATGATAATTTTTTTCTCCTTTAAATCAAAAGTGAGAGAAGTAAAACAGCAGAGCACATTTGAATAGAATTTAAGATGTGAATCAGAACAGAAGGAAACTGCTAAATTTTATGTCATTAATTCAATTGAAGTTCTGTGGAAGAAGGTATACTGTAGATGTTCTGTGGAAGAAGCAGTCTGAAAAGTTAGAATATCAGAAATAATATGAGCGGTTTACTAGTCTCCTTAGTTATTTTAATGCAAAAATGCAAATGGTATATCAGGCTCTTTTTCATTGGTAAAGCTTTAAGGAGAACGCCTAATTAAAATTCAGTGAGACAAAGTACTTGATATCCAAGCTTATGCCTCTATTAGGATATTTTGGCTTTAATGTTTTTAATGTTAAAAAAGTACATTATTTTTAATGTTTAAAACAGCAACACTACATACTTAAAATCTAATAATTCTCATATTCCCTATAGGAAAAAGTCAGTACCAAAGCCTAGCTAATTATGCATCTCTATTGTCCAATCTTGCTACCAAACTGAAACAATGATTCCAATTCAGCAGAGGTACAAAGAAATAAGTCCATGTTTCTGTTTACTTCTATTTACTCCTAACCCCAGGATCATTGTACATAAGGAACTTCTTTGTGTGCTTCTATTTGTGTGCCTGTTCCTTCACTCTCAATCTTTTAGCTCACTTACAGAACTGAAAACTTAATGGTTTCTGTATTCTTTGCCGAAAATCATGAAAGATTATAAAAGAAGAGATACATATACGGCTGAATATACTTGGTTCATATGAACATGCTTATAAACTGCTAAAAACAAGCCCCAGAGCAAGACAAAGTTATTAGTACTATGACAAATACTTGTCTCTGAAAGAGCTCACTGGTATTAGCTTGACAACAGCATGTTAGTAAAAGTGTTTAGATACAGCATCAAAATTACGAACATTCTATGTGCCTTATGACTCTGTGTCACCTGAGTCACAAGGTGTCACCTCACCAATACAGCAAGGAAAACAGGTAAACCACTTCTTTAGTTCAACTTTAAATAATCTTACTATCATTCACAGGAGTTGTGTTCAGTTTTTTTGTCTCTCTGCATTGTTCTAAGAGAACCTTTTACAGTAATGAAATATCTCTGCAGTAACTGACCTGCAGTAACACTGACACATGTTGTCAGTAGAAAGCAGAATCCCAAGCAAGATAATGGGATTTCTCTTAATTCAATTTGCCACAGATGTAGTTAGCATGGCAGCATTCTCCTTGCAGAGTTGCTACTCTTTATGGTTTGGTTCCTAATTAGCGTAGTCACTTGGAGCTACACAGTGCTGCTGGCTCAGCTACCATTTCACACAAATCTAATTTGGCCCTGCAGAGTGGTGCAAGTTCAGTGGATCTGAGGAGCTGTCTGACAGACAATAGGCTAATGCACCTGGCAAAACGTGAAGTTCTGCAGCCCACTTGTTGCTGGTACAGCAGGGCAAGGAAGAACAGCCATCACTGCAGCTAACAAAGAGATGTCTTTCACAAATGTTCCTCTCATCATGGCAATTCAGTGATAATAATTATAAAAAAAGAGACTGAAGAATATGAAGCCTATAAACAAAAGATTTTAAACTGATTTTGAAAGTTTCTAAACTAGGCATCAGAATGAGTGGTCTGGGTCCAGGAAAATGCAAATGCATAGTCTAATTCCTAAAAGTCCACATAGAAGTGGCACTTCGATTTCCCTCAGCTTATGGAAACTTGATTGTACAACTCCAGAACTCAGTCTTTGAGAAGCGTCTTCTAGCAGTTACAATAAAGTATATAGAGCAAGGACATCAGCAACACCAATAAGGAGATGCTCATCTTTACCCTCTATGAAAACACAATCTGAAATCAGACTCCATCCTGAAGAGGGAAATGATATTTACACCACACTTGACTAGGAGACATCTATTCTTCAAAGGACAATTAGGAGCACAAATATTTCTACTTGTGCATAGTATCACCAGAAAGTCATATGACTTACAGAATTAAAACAAAAAGTAATTTGAGGGAGCTTTAATTCCACCGAACTACCAGATCCTATTGACAAATTGCACTAGTGTTGAAATTTCTCCTTTTTATTAGTTCCTACATCCTTGCTAACAACTGTAACAGCAAAAGGTTTGAGGGCCTCAGCAGAATTCAGCTCATAAAATTCTATTCAAGTTCATACCAACATAATTTATGGTCACACCCTCTGCTATAAAGAGCATAATGTTAATGTTCTTGGAATCTGTTAGACCTCTGGAACTACTGAGAATTACAACTCTGTCTGCGTACACATTGGAAACTCCTCAAGATTAAAATCTGAAAAATGAGCTTCTGTCATGTTTCACAATCCAATTAAATATATCAGTGTCTCAAGGGACAACAGTTAGGTCTCAGAATGATAGTCAAGCACAGGCGGGAAGACACAGAAGTATCAGTGTTAAAGCCTGGTTCATCCTGAAATCAGATCCTTAAGAGATGCCTCTTGATCCTTCTAAACAGGACACTAAAATGGAAAGAAATTGTGGAAAAAGGCATTTACACAGGTAAAATCCCCTCACAGGCAACTTTTGTTTTGTGTTCTGTTACAAAAATACTGGAAACCAACTGGGAGATTGACCCAGGTCCTTTTTATTGCCTGAGCACCACCTGTGCTAGCTATCAGTGCTCGTTCTAGGATTTTATCTAAAGACCCTTTATCTGTGAAGTGCCTGTCACCCATGTATAGAAAAACTGCCTGAGCATCAGGGGTGCCACTCCATTTTGCAGCTACTTAAGCCTTTTCCTGTGCTCTCCCCAGGCCTTAGTGCAGTGGGTATATCCCTTTCCCCAACAGTAGGAGCTGGAAAGGGGACATCATAGAACACAGTCATAAAACTCCTTGATAAGGTGGAACATAATGCATAAAACCCACCAGTTTGCCACAACTAGCTGATCATTAATGACTTCTAGATACACTAGGTAGCAACAGATCATGGAAATGTTTCAAACAATACACAGAGAAAACCTGAAAATACAAACATGCAGTGACCCTAAATGTTGTCTAGGAACAGAGGCACAGACACAGTCAGTGAGTTAAGAGGCATTGCAGATCATGAGTGAAACAATAGGTAGCGGTTAAGTAAGACAAATCCTGTGGTTCCACAGCACATGTGGGCAATCTGACTTCATGCCCCATATGTGTCCTTTGCTTCTGCACTGAAGAGCTCTGACAGCACAAAACACCTGCAGAACATGACATTTATAGCAGAAATAGGAGCAGTGTTACAAGTCACTGGAAGTGCCCCTCTCCCACCCTTTAGTTGATTTATAGGTGAGAAGCCTCTTTTGCTTCAAAGACAATTCAGATTTTAAAGTTTTGTTTTTTGAACAGAGATGAAGGAAATTAGTAGAGCCTGGTGGTAGCTGATAAAACCCATTTGAACATGATTCCTCTTTCAAAAACAATGTTTTACATAAGGTCATGAAGAAGGCTTTAATTCGACGTTTAAGACTTTCCTTCATGTGAAAGGACACAGCAGTTTACATCACAACAAAGCTTCAGGCTTTGGGTGGGTCTGTAATTTTTTCATCATCATCATTAACTGTTCTTAATTTCAGTACCACATACCAGCATCACTTCTTCAACAGAAAATGGTAATAGTTTTATGAGCCAAATAAAACTTGTTTGTTTATAGCTTATGGATCCAGATACAACTGTCTGCTTATCATCTCTGTTCAAGCATTTTAAGATCCAATAAATTTCTCCAGACCAAACTCCTGTAGTCTTGCACAGGGACCAAATCAAGTGAGCTTGTCACTCATCGGCCTTTTCATCCACACACAGTTTGGCAAGATCATTGCACATGTTCAGTCCAGCTCAGAGTAGCTTTTGTGACAAAAGTACAAGAAGAGATCAAACAATTTATGTGACAAGCAGGATAATACAGGAAGATGTGAGCAGCTGATGGCAGCACAACAAGGGAACTGAAAGCACTGCAATCAATAGGTAGTGACTAAAGTTCACAGTTTTAAAGTACAGATACAGATAGTACTTCATGATCTATCTCCTCTCCTATGTTCCAGTCCCAAAGGATTTGCATTTGTCAAAGAACTTCTTGGCATTTTCTCTGACTCAGTATCAAACCTTTCCTACCCATAAAATCAATCCACATGCCAATCAAGGTTCTCCAGAGCTTGTGAACTTCCTGAAGAGCTCTATGCACTGAAATGCTTCTTCAACTTATTTTACCATTTCTGTTCTCTCCTGGTTCTTGGTATCAAGATCTGACAGCCAGAAAACTATACACTTGAGGACTCCAGAAGCTGTGAAACGTGCTGCAATGATTGTCTGGAAAATCACCTAAAAGATACTTGAATGCATTCCTACCACTGAAGATTTCCCTACGTTTGTTCTGTAAAGTTTTCACTCTTGGAAATTCTGTTGAAGAAAAAAAAATTCTACGTGGCAGGTTGGTGTTTTAAAAATAAAAGAATTATACAAACATCTGTCATTCTGAAGGAACAGATAAATGTGGCAAACTCAAAATTTGAGCCAGTCAAACCAAACATCATCAAGATATGAAACAGCTCAAAAATTAAAATACTGTTACAAAACATTCAGTTATTTTGGCCACAGTCAGTCATTGGATTATCTTCAAAAATACTTGAAAACCTAATTCTCTTGCACCTGAAGTGATACCAGTAAAGTTTTCTCTTATGAAACTCACAGGTCAAGAAGTAGCAGATAATCATCTGAATTTTTAGATGCTCATCCTGAAAAGATTACAAAATTCACCTATAGCTGCTTCTTATATTTCTCATATGATTGAATCTGTCAAGGATTTGAACTTGCACAATCAAAGTACTCTGCTATCATAGGTCATTTTCTCCCCAAAGACAGACACTCATTTTTTCCTCTTCTGGAGAAGAGGTCTTTAACATTTACAGTCTTTAAAGACTAGCAGTGCACTTATGAAAAGCATTAAAGCCTCATAGAACATCATTTTATGGCTGCATGTACCATCATCAACAAAAGAACACCTGTCAGAAAAAAACTATAATTCTATCTTCTCCCCTAAACCATGAGAGAGTAATTTTCAACATAAATGAGACCTGAATATTTTACTCTTGCCTGGCAAGAATCTCACATGAAAAGCAAATGAAGCAAAAAAGACTGACATTATTACTCACCAAAAATAGAAATGTCTCAGATGCTCAAACATTTGCTTAGGATAAACTACAAAAAAGCAAAATAATTAAAAAATATCTCTCTGCCTTCTTCCTACTGAGCTAAGACAAGAATATATCTTGACATGGAAACTGTGAGTCTTGGCCTTATGACTTAAGTGCTTGAAGGCCATCCAGAGACTTTTCACCTGAATTTGGAAAATGCCCAGAAACTGTGTATGCTACCAAACTACCACCAAGGCTTTCACTGGCAGCAGGAGCTGCTTGAAGGAGAGAACACTTAACCTGAGCTACAACAAAACAAAGCACAAGTTTGTGTGCTCAGCTGGACATCACAAGGCAGGGCACAGGAGGGGAAGAGGGGAAGGCAGGCAGTGCTCTCAGCTCAAGTCGGCAGTGCCTGCATCACAGTTCCACTGCTGGGGACCAGCATGACAGAACAGAACACCACCTACCACTGATAATTACTGGGGGAGGGGTGTTGCTCAGCCTCTTGGTTGCAAGAAGAAGCTACAAAAACATGACATTGAATAATATAAGAGACAGGCAATGAAACAGATCCACAAATGCATCAGTTAAGAAACAGACAAGGCAAGAGATCCACAAATGCATGATTTCTCTGAAGGACAATAATATTTAAGCCATTCTAATTTTTTTCTGAGACTTGACTGATGATTTCTGAACGTGGTGAGGTTGGCAGTTGGCACAGAAGTGTTTGTGTTACAGCCCTGAGGGACTATTGTTGGCAGCAGCCACCCAGCACACCAGTGTGTCAGTGTGCAAAGAATTGACAAGTGTGTTCCCCTGCATGAAAGTGTCACAGGAAAACTGGGTTTTAAACCACAGGAAATTTGAAAGGAGTGATACTTTCAGAGACTACTGGATATACTAGGCTTATGCACACATAAGCATCTGCGTGTGTGTACTTATACACATACATGCACATATCACATCTTATCTATATCAAAATAATATCATGCCTGCCAAGTTGAGCAACAAGAAATTAAGAAATGACAATAAGTGAGGGTTTCCTCTGCAGTGGAAAACAAGGAAATATCTGTTCGTTAGAATTTTAAGCAGTACTCAAGGCCTAACATTTTTGGCAGTGTAGTTTATAGTAACATTTACAATGGCAAAGATAGAAAAAGACATCACTACTCCATAGAAATTGCAATATTTTTTATTCAGGTTTTTATTCTAGAGACAGAATCAGTGGCACAACCCAATTATTTCCAGATTGGGAGAGGTAGAACTGCAGAAAATACTGATTTTCAGAGGACAATATATTTAGAAATGTCTGCAGTAGAACAGTTCTGCTAAGCCTGAAACCATTCTTCTGGTGATGATTTTCTCTGTGAAGGGCACTACGTAAGAATAAATTTTATTGTATCCATACCCAGGAAAACAAAGTATGGCTTGCAGTCTCACCCAGAATCCTAAAGTCTCAGCATTCTCAAAAGCTGAAGAAATAGCTAGAGATAGCTTTCTATTTTTTGATTCACAGAGTGCTATTTCAAGGCAGTTATAATGTACCTCAGTGGTTTATTTTTTCCAAACAGGATAGAACCAGAGAAAATTTACAAGGTTTTAAAAATGTAAATGGCAGAGTCATACAGGGAAAACAATTCAGGATGTTCATACTGAAACTTCAAGTTTGATCCAAACACATTAAGAGGATTCTTGGAATGGTTCTACTGCTCGACTTTACTTAGATGTGCAGTGTGGTTTCCCTTTCTCTCTAGTTACTATCTCAGAAATTTTCTTCTGAACTGGCCATTAGGACTGTATTTCAGAGAAGAAAACTAAGCAATGCAATTGTTAAATAACTTTCTCCTGATCCACTTACATACTTACGGTCCCAATCCCTCGGGAAGGACAGTGCCTGCACTGATGTCAGTGCACAGCCAGCTCCCAGAGCTCAGCAGAACTGATCCCATGGCTGGAGGTGCATTTGCAAATAAGCATTTGCAGGCTTGGCTCATTATTACTGAGAAACTGAGAATGGTTCATTCACTGTACTGGAAAAAGAAACAATGGGCTGAAAAGCAGAGAGATTTAAATGAAATTGTCTCGCTGCCCACTGCAGTGATTGGAAATACTCCCACAGAGTCCAAGAGATATTTATCAGGATCATATGTTTAAGTGTCTCAAAAATTATAGAGGTTTGAAAATAAAAATAAATTATTGACTTCTAAAGGCAGATACAACAATTCATATTAGAGCACAAGAAAATTTTTGTATTTAAATTATAATCCATAAAATAATTGTTTTCTTTAACATGAAACCTCCCCATTGTTTTGTTTATAAATATAATGAATATTGACACAAATTAAAATGTCCAGATTCCAAAACAAATTCTAACAGTTCTTTGTAAACTGACATTATATTTTCTCTGACACCTCAGTCTGTAGCTATTGCTCCTTTGATGATAAATACAAACACAAAAAATACAATGGAATCTATGAGGCTTCTAGAGTCTCCTTGGGCAGAGAGGTATAAAAATGTCACCTCTATTTGTAGAAGCCCAGTTATAAAAAATTAGAGAAGGTTTTTTCTCTCCAAAGCTTGAATTTTTCAGAAAGTTACAGGGAAAAAACATTTAAACTCACACAAAGCAATAGCAATTTCAGGGCATGGGCACTTTTTTAGCAAAATAACCATATGTTTTATCCATGAGAATAAAAGAATTAAGTTTTGATGTGCACATAAATTTATTGCTTCAGGAGTCTAGGTTTGAGGTAAATACTTTAATCCTCCTGTTCTAGAAGCCTATTCTAGGCATTAAGGCTGACTTGCTTTTCTGAAAAATCTCAGTTTAAACTCCGTAAGTAATCAAGAGAGAAATTGTTCCATGGAGGGAATTACATGTCCTTGGCTCTCCTGCCCCAAAGAGTGTTTTCCTGATAAGAAATTGGCAAAGCTAAGAAAACATACAACTATGTTTTGGGCTTGTTCATTTAAACATGAAAACTCATTTCGGAAACTGATATATAAAGTTGCATTTTAGAAATGAAGCCACATTTTTAAAAAAATAAATAAATATTAACTTAATTTCTTCACTAATCAGGCTGTGTATACCTTTTCTTCCTCACTGGAAAACTGCATTAAACATGGATTCCCCATTAGTCTTCAGTTAGCATTCTACATTGCATAAATAGGGTCAGCTCTTGGTTATAAAGCATGAGTGATAACTTTAATAAATCCAATAGACAGCAAAATATATACAAATTAGGTTATCAGAGCGTTTTCAGAACACTGACCTGACAAATAGGTTTCCATAAAGAATAAAGGGCAGTTCAGGAGGCAGATAAGAGGGCCCAGCCAGCTTTGGGCACAGGGGCTGTGGTGCTGTGCTGCAGGAGGGGAGGTATTTAGCTCTCAGACGGCTGACGACCCTGTTCTTGTTTTACACAGCCTGGCACTGGGGTCCCAGCAGCACTGGCTGCTAGTTACACTTTCCCACTATATGGACTAAACTGATGAATGCTTCTGAGATCGGCCTCCAAGTATTTCAGCTAAAAAGAGATGCCAAAGAGTCATAAGATTTGGTATCTCTCATGTATTTGGCCGTTAACTATGTTCACTGGACAAATGACTTCTATGTCTCTTAGAGCAAAACAAAGACATTAGCAAGAAAAGCAAGTCCAAAGGGTGGAGGGTGTGGATAGGACAAATTTTGGGCCTTTAGCAGAAACAAAAGGAAATACTAGCAGGAACATTGTACTTTCCTATTCCTACACATTGTGCAAGGCATAAAACCTCAATGATGGCAGATGAGCTTCAAGAAAAGGAGTCTGCTGGATTTAATGCTGCGTCTTGCAACCTTGTGACAAATAAACCGTGGCAAAGGTCTCAGGATTCATCAGAAAGTCTCCATCCTAAAAGCCTTTCTTTGTGACAAGACACCTGGACTTTTCCTGCAGAACCATTCTGAGGCTGTGGATCAGGAGAGGAGCAGTGGGAAGGCAGGTTCCCTGCCCTCACGGTGACCAACAGAGCCCTGCCAAGAGCAGGATGGAAGCAGCTGATGGAGGAAGCAGTGGGGGGAACCCAGCAATGAGTGCAGTCAGTGGGAACTCTGTGAGGGGTAGCCTGGTGGGAATGGTGATGAGAGGCAACAAGAGATGGTGTCTAACGAGAAATAGCAGGATTAGAAAGTCTGGAGAGGCCTCTTGCTGTGCTTTTTACTTGGGTTTTCCTGTGTAGTCTTTCAGTATTGCATGTTCTATTAAAATCAGATGTCTGGCCACCAACAGGAAGGCTGCTTGGTCACCTGCAACTGACTGCTGTCCCTTTGGAAAGGTCAGGGAGAGGAAGGATTCACTCCATCTTTCTAGAGAGAACATCAGCATGTAGAACTGCTTTGAGATCTTCTAGAGAGAGCATAAAGCAGGTCAGGTGGTTAAGGGGCAGGGCATACAGTAAATTAGCCTGTGGTAAGAATGTACCTGGAAGAGCAGAAATGGCCAAAACAAAGATACCCCTGCTAGACACCCATAAGAGTCCTTGGAGAGTTTGTTGCAGTGCAGGCAGACATAAAAGGCTTTCAATTTAGGAAAGAAAATGACATCACCCAAAATGTCAGAGGGCAGGACTCTCACTGAGAGAAGGTAGGAAGGCATTTAAAAAGCTTTTATTTTCCTCTGCCTCAGCCAAGCTGAGGTTCAGTACAGCATATCTCTCATGAAACACCATTTCAGGTGATTAGAGCATTTAGTGATTAGAGCCTCACTCTAAGCAGGAACACCAATTAGCTCTACATCCATATTCCAGCTGATTCAAGATCAGGTCCCACCTCCCTTGCCAGTTTCTGAAAGGTCACAGAAACTCAACAGTGCCCTCAGAGACAATCTGCAAGTCTCTGACTCAATCTGCTCCATCACTGCAGAAGAGAGAGAAACCAGCTGACAACTGCCTTACGTAGGTGTTTGGGCATTGGTGTTTGTCTTGTGGCAACTCTTCATGGTGTGTTCTCATGGATCCAGCACTCCAAAAGAAGTTCCTTTTGCTTAAGTGCATTTGATTAACTCTCATGAGCAAGAAACTACCACTTGGACAACACAGAGACCATTAAATTCATCTTCCCAGGTTTCTGATTGGTGCTTGTGCCTTTCTGGGTTATTTTTAGTGAGAACTCCAGAGGCTCCTATGACAGCCAGTCAACACCTGGCAGAAGAGTTACATGGTCTTTACTGACCCTTGTAAAGCTCTTAGGAAGCTACAGATGGGAAGTAATATATGATTCAAAAAACAGGTATTTCCCTGGATCAAAATAACACTGTAATAATAGCAGCTTCAATCAAGCCTTTCTCATGAAGTACATGCTCCAAACTGAAACTCCTTAGGCCAATATAAAAGGATTCTTCTTCCCTTAAGCTAGGAGATGTGTTTTTTATCCTTTAAAGAGGCCATAGCTGTACATATTGATAAAGTGTTCCTTCTCCAGCCCAAGGAAGATTTTAAACTTTCAAGGGATTACAGGATTTTATATTGTTAGTGGATAAACCTAATCTTCCCCTACCCATGTTCTGGAATCACTAATAATGAAAAAAGAAACCAAGGATTAAAAGCTAGTGGTATTACAGCTGTCAACACATCAGCCTTAATTTTTCAAAAGCTTTCACATAGGTACATTGATGTGTCTGGAGTCTTTTGCTGAAAGTACTTGATCAGTTTCACAGTGATAAGATAACCAAAAGTTACTTTAGTTTTATAAGCATAGCATATCCTTACACATACACTGGGTTAATTTTCAATTCTTCCTTCTCCCCTGAGTCATATTTATTTGGAAATATATGGTCACCTAGGATGGAAAGGCATTCAAAGGCATCCTGGTAAAACTTCTATTACAATACTGACCACTATTAGGTGTGTAGCATTCTGGCAACTTGTAAAGAGGGGGAAATGAAAAATTACAAGCATGTGATTACTTTTTTCCTCATAATGTTGAAGTGGTAAAATAGATCCCCAAATTAGCAAATCACAGTGTTTCATTTCTTGTGTTTCAGAGCTCCTGCTTCTGCAGGGGGTAGAAGAGCTGTGAGCTACTGGGACTCTACCAAGCCAACATCAACATTTACACTGAATGTTATGACATGATTGTGCCCAAAAAACCCTGACAGGGTGAAAGTTGATGCCTGAAGTGTTGTTTTCAGCCTCCTGGGAATTGTGACCATGACAGAAGAAAATCTTTAAAGAGAGGGAGGCCAGGATACATCTTTTACTGCTTTTATCAATTTTTATATTTCTTTTTTTTTTATTTCAAGATTCAAGTTCATATCAAGGAAAGAACTTAAAGAGATGAGAGTTGTTGAAATTTTGGGATCCCACAGCTCTTAGATTTTTCAGGGAGCTATAACTCAGGTAAGCTGCATAGACTAGCCTAGATTTCTGACACCTGGGGAACTTGAACATACATAAATCTGTGGGACCTGAAATGCATCCCAGAGCTCTGAGAGAATTGGCTGATGTAGTTGTCAAGCCACTCTCCATATCTGAGAAGTCACAGCTGTCAGGTGAAGTCCCTGGTGACTGAAAAAGGGAAACATTGCACCTATTTTTAAAAAAGGTAGAAAGGAGGACTCTGGGACAGGATCCTGACCTCTGACCTGTAATCCTGACCTCTATGCCCAGGAACATCATGGAACATAGATCCTCTTGGAGCTATGCTAAGGCACAAGGAGGACAGG